>MU160492.1:11396-61867 GCA_015888305.1 Antheraea pernyi | reverse complement strand
CTTAGTAGTCCGGTGAAGCTGTTAAGACCTTGCTAGGTCAATAGCGTAGTCAGTTCGAGAAAAAAAAAAAACATTACTAGTATTACTATTTATCAAACACAATAGAGTTCAGCTTTTATAATTGAGCAATTATGTATTTTATAAGCGATAAACCATTTAAAGTCTATTATCGAATATTGGTTATGCAAATAAGACACAGATGTATTTATTGCTTTTGTTCGATGGATTTCTCCGCTAGAAACTTATCCGATGCGTTATTATTTTTTTCCCACGCTATTATGTAATTAACATAGCTCCTAGATATCAAATTGCTATGATAATTATGACATCTTTTGTATATTTTTTTTGTATGAAAAGTGTAGACGAATTTTGTATTTAAGTTTCTTTATTTCATGGGAAAGCATAATTTTAGCGTTCGCCTATTATTTATCTACGTAATGCGTCAATAGTGTCGATCGCTTCAAACCTCTCAAACGGTAATATGCATAATATTAATGATTTCAGATGATTCTCTCGTTATAAATGTTTTTATTTATTAACATAAGAAAATTTTTAAATGTAATTCGTTTATTTATCTATATACCTGTTATCTATATACTGTATACATATACAGTAGGGAAATGATTAAGAACGTCTCCCTCCTCTTTTTCTTAGCCGATCTTCTTCATTATTTTTGATATGAAAAATCTATAGACGAGGGTAAGCCTGAATGTTGGCGTGGCAGTCTCTCTTGCCGCACTGAGCTCGAATACCTATAGTGTATAATTGTTGGTTACTACGTTACACATGTGTTTCACATCTGCCAGGCGTCCCGTGACGGCTCAATTTTTGTTTAGTAGCTACTGATAGGATTTAGTGTTACCAATAAAAAAATGTAATAGTTTTTTTTTCTCTATAATCGAAGTTCGACCATTGGACGAGAACTCATATTAATTAAATGCCAGGTTACAATTATGGATCAAAGAAAGGTATAAAATATTCCTTATCTTTAATAAAAAAAGACTACTTCACCTCTTCACTATTGTTGTGTTAGTATATTGTTTATAACTAGTAATCAATTTTAAATAGTTGTAATAGTACATATAGTGTAGCATATATAGTACACCACATTTTTGTATTGTATCCCATACTTTGAAAATAAAAAAAAATGGGAATAAAGAAATAAACGACTAAGCTCTAAATTGAAAAATATCAATATTACCTACATAAAACCTTATAAATATAATTGTATTTTTATAAATTTGCTGAACAATATAATAAAATTATTTTTATCCAAATATTATAATATTAGGTCTTTACCTATGAAATTGCCGTTTCACAACATTATAGATCTATAATAAAATTAATAGAAATATCAATAATAGTTGTTTTAAATTAATTCAATAATAAATTAAACAACTTCGTAAATCCCCATAAAACCGTATATTTTAGCTTCTCATGAAATATCAAAATCACTTTACAACACACCAGTTTGATAATAAATGCGTACATAAATAAATTTAATACAATTTCGTAATAAGAGAATTAACTTTTTCCAACGTTTACTAAGGAATCCAACCGAGAAGTAATTACCAGAAGTAATAAGCAGCCTCAAAGCGAACTGAACAACGGCTGGGGGGTCGCTTATCCAACTGGGACAGTTTTCACTGATTGAAAGTGTCTTTCTTAATTATTATTATGGTTTGGCAACGTCGCTCATCAACCTAATCCTTTCATTACACACATTTATTCGAGTATTTTCAAAAATGCGACGTTGCCACACTTAACAGCATGACGCTTGAATTGACAACTTTATGATAAACTTAACGCCGCAATAAAACACTACCCATTTCTCTTTATCCGCGTTTAAACCGCGTAAAACCCGTCTCACTTACTCTTACGAAGGATAGTATTAGTGTGAATAATGCAGGTAATTATTTTACAATGTGATATCCGCGTCACCGCGATACCGAATTACAGCGAGATTTGAAGTAAACGTTATCTGTGTATTTTGTAAATATTTTATAATCTTCTGTTTCAGTGACTCGCTTTCAAATAGGGAGATTTTTTTTTTAATTGTTCATTTTTTTACAAACAATTATAAAGATATAAAAAAATCTAAAGGGAGCGGCCGTTTTAAAGAGATGCGTTTATAAACATTCGACAATTAATTTTTATTAATATAGATAATGTATAGGTAGCACACATATTCATATGTTTTATTTTTGATAAACTATTTATTTTCCGCTTTTTAGTGCCTTATGGGTTTTTGATTGATATTGAAGTCGGTTAATACTTTTTTTTGAAAATTTACTTTTAAAGAGATGCGTTTACAAACATTCGACAATTAATTTTTATTCATATAGATAATGTATTTAGGGGTCGTCGATAAATTACGTGAGGCGTTTTAGAGGTATTTTTAATCAAAATCACATCTTTCAAAATGTATATATTTTTTTTTAATTTATTAAAAAAAAACACAATTTGACTTATTGTTTTTATTCTTACTATTATTACATTCAACTGCAATTATTAATACGTAACCTTTCGATATATCAATATCAAGTGACTATATCTTTTCATGGACCTCACTATATAGAAGAATTGTGTCAGATATCAGCATATTCTAGTTTAAAAACATTATTCACTTTATATTAATTTGATTTTTCACTTCTTTAAACTATTTTTTCCGAAAAAAAAAACGTCATATTTGCCGAAACTCTTTATTATCTATTAAGTGAGATTTATTGGGATTCGGCATGACCCCCTCCCCTTTGATCCGCTAATGTAATTAATATATGCCCTCTTATTAAATTGCATTATATATATTACATTATTAGTTATAAAATATTGTGCGATATTAAAATGGAGTGGGGTGATAAAGAGAACCGAATCGCTGTGATTGCATTACACAAAGTAGGTATGGAGCCAAATGCAATATTTAAAACTCTCCATACGCTTGGTATTAGTAAAATGTTTGTGTACCGGGCTATTAATAGATACAATGAGACCTCCTCTGTTTGTAACATAAAAAGATCTGGCCGTCCACGTAGTGCTCGTATGAAAAAGGTGGTCAAAGCAGTAAGGAAAGAATTCGAAGAAATCCTCTCCGAAAACAAAAGATTTTATCTCGGGAGATGAAGATACCACCTAGAACCATGACGCGTATTTTAAAAGACGACTTAGGACTTGCATTCTATAAGAGACTGGTCATTTCTTAACTAATAATTGAAAAAAGAATAGGGTGATAAAATCGAAACAACAACTGAAGCGGTACGCAAAGGGAAGTCAAAACGCTATGTTACGTGAAACGTTAAAAACTGTAAAGTATAAAAAATAACCATATGCACTTATCACGAGGTAGTTAGTCGTTTGTGATGATGACGATTGTTCCGACCGGTTTTGGCCATGGCGACCACTTTGACCCCTAAACTTAGAAATGGCGCTGATGCGCTCGAAGATGGCTTATGTAGCCTATCTTCGCGGCAAAACTTCGTGCACATTGAGGGCACGTGAGTACGCCGTTCTCATAATGATATGTTATGGCAGCAGGAGGGCGAGCTAAATTATAGTAAATTATAGTAAGTATAGTATATAATATATAAATTATAATAATAATTACTTTATAGTATTACTGGTCGCCTTTGATGTCAAGGTCAGTCAGCTTTACGCTGAGTCTCGAACTCGCGTACTTGGCTGTTCACCATTCTGCGCCAGTCGTTTGTAACTATTATAAATTTATAATAGAGTATCATACTAAGATGTGACAGTTAAAACAATACTTAATGTAACTGGCAGATTTCATTTTAACAGCTGTTATACTGTGCAGAATTTTTTTCACCTTACGATAAATTTGGCTACCAAAATAATAAAAACTGTAATTCAATTTATTTTAAAATTTTTAATTAAAATTAAAAAATTTAATTTAAAATTTTGTTTACGGATGAGAAAATTTTTACAATTGAGAAACATTTTAACAAACAAAATGATCGTATTTATACTCAAAGCTCTAAGGAAGCTTTCCAAATAGTCGACAGAGTGCAACTTGGGCACTATCCAACTTCAGTGTTGGTTTGGTAGGGTATTAGCTACGAAGGAGTGACTGAGCCATACTTTTGTGAGAAAGGTATCAAAACATCAGCATAGTCCGGGGAAGCTGTTAAGATCTTGCTAGGTCAATAGCGTAGACAGGTCGAAAAAAAATCAAAACATCAGCACAAGTTTATCAAGGTACCATTCTTGAGAAGGTGGTGAAGTCCCTTAACAACACCATGTTCAATAAACAAGAATGATCCTTCCAGCGAGACTATATTTTAAATTGTTTTATATTTATGTATTAAACTAACACACTGTAAAAGTAATAAATGTTATTTGCAATAGAAAATAAGTTTTTTCTTTGTTTCAGTATTTATGGAAAGACTATATATAGAGCCAAATAACACAAGATTATTAATCAAATATAAAACCCACTACATCACAAATTAAGATCCCGCCAAAAAAAAACTCCCTCGGAAAGTTACATGCTGGAATAAGACACTATGACCTATATTTTACGCTAAAACGATGCACTCTCTGAAAAATTAAGTCGTTCAATATACTGATAAGAGAAAATACATATATCCAAAACAGATTGGTTCCTTTACAAACTTTCTTAGTAACTCGTATAACCCAGCTTGTTGGAGCGTGAGTAACCATGATCTGTCATTTAATACATGACGATCTAGAACATTTGTAACATTAGACGCGAGGGAAAATAGTGAAATTACGTCCTACAGTGAAATTGGGTTAACAGTAGCGTTGTTAGTTTTTATTTTTTACTAGCGGGCCCGGCGGACGTTGTCCTGCCCTGACAATGGGCATGATTTAAATGGTGGTAGAGCCACGCTGAAACTATTACTGGTTTCAGCATGAATGGGTCGGCTCGCCCGGGGTAGTACCACCCTCTCATAGAAAACCGACGTGAAGTAACAGTGCTTGCATTGTTGCGTTTCGTTCGGTCAGTGAGAGCGCCGGAGACCCATCTCCCCTCCCCTCTCCTCTCCTTTTCCCTCCCCTAACCCTTCCCTCCGAAAGATGGCAACGCACTTACGACTCCTCTGGGGTTGTTAGTGTGCATGGATGGTGGTGATCACTTAACAGCAGGTGACCCACCTGTTCGTTTGCCACCTATGACATAAAAAAAAAATAAAAAAAAATAAAGAAAACCTTGACAAATGATATACCTAAATCTTCCTCATCAATTACTTTATCTAGTAGTGCAAGCCGCATGAAAATCCGTTCACTAGTTTTTGAGTTTATCGCGAACAGAGAGACAGACAGACAGACAGGCAGACAGACGCGGCTGAGGGCTTTGTTTATACTATTTACTTTTTACTACTTACATAATATATTTCGGTTATTGTGCACAAGTAAATTGGGTGGGAAATAATACCACGGAACATGAATTCTTAGACCACCATTTTATTAGAACATTGTAATTATTCCAAGACACTTGTAATATTATCATCTACTCGACAATTAATCGAAAAATTAAAAGACTAGCAACTGCCCGCGACTTTTGCACACGGAGATAGTTTTTCAGGATTTTTAAACCTACTTGACATTTGTCGTTATATTTTGGACAATTTAAACGATAGGTGTGTTTATAAATTAAAACCTATCATTCTGACGTATAGAGTATAATAAATTATTGTAAAGTTTCATTAAAATCCTTATGATATTTCTTCCGTGAGAGAGTAATTCATCCTCACAAACAATCTCGTTTATAACATTAATTAGCTTCTGCTAGCGGCTTAGCTCGCGTTAACGAAGATTTGACTATGTCTTAGCTGCGGCGGTGGGACAGGATCTCTCACTGCCGAGCGTATTTGCGGCCATGCTTGGTAGCGAGGATGTGTGGAATTTTGTGCGAGACGACCTCCTCGCAGAAGGAGGCGGCGGAGAAGGTCCGTGAGCAGGACCCTCAAAGTGGCCGTCTCCGCCAACAGAGGACGGGCAAGAGGAGGCGTCAGTTTGACCGTCTCCTCCCTCTATAACCGAACCAGGGAAGATGGGTCGGGGTGCCCATCTTCCCATTGCATAGGTCCGGTGGACAGAGGAGACGGCCGGTGTGTACACGACTGTCTCCCAACAGGACGGGGCCCGGTGGCGGCGCTTTTAATGCTGGGCCAACCGCTGGGGCGGCACGATGAAGTCTATAGAGATATCATGCCGCCCCAACTATAGCGGAAGACGTACACCGTGGGGTTTTAGTCCGTGCGAGTCGGACATAACCCACCCTCTCCCCCGAGAGTGTGGTGTATCCATAAGAATTTCCCCATACAAGATCCTACGTCAACACACATGACAACGTGCATGTAAGATTTCATGAGGACGGAGTTAGCGATGAGTTACGTTCGAATTTTAACAACTGATTCGGAGTTTTCGGTGAAGGGATAACATGCTGATGAAACATTTTGAAAGGGCTTTTTAAAATCTGCCTAGCTAACTACCACCTTCAAGTGAAGCCAAGTATCTGTTGGTGTGTTCCGGGAACTGCACTTGATACCCGGGCTGGGTATCAGTCCTCTAGTGTTAGCGTGTTTACCATCTTCACGTTGTCATGTATTACGTTCGAATTTTAACAACTGATTCGGAGCGCACGGTTAAGGAACACATCCTGATGAAACATTGTGGTAGGGCTTTTTAAAGTCCGCCTAGCTAACTACCACCTTCAAGTGAAGCCAAGTACCTGTTGGTGTATTCCGGGAACTGCACTTGATACCCAGTCCTCTTCTAGTGTTAGCATGTTTACCATCTTCACGTTGTCATGTAACGTCAGATACATGCGATTGTGGTGAAACGCTAAAGCCTAGAAAGCATAAAAAAATTGAGGCAGTCACAAGGACTACTAGCAGTGATAACTCAAAACAATTAAATAACTGTGATCTCTTTTGAATCATCATTACATAGTATAAAACAAAGTCCCCTATCGCGTCTGTCTGTTCGCGATAAACTCAAAAAACGACTGAACGGATCTCCAAGCGGTTTTCAACGGTGGATAAAGTGATTGACGAGGAACGTTTTAATATAATTTGTCAATGATTTTTTTCATAATCAGGGCGGAACAACGTCTGCCGTGCCCGCTAGTTATTAAATAAATTTTGGTATGAATTATTTATATTTCGTGATTTGTTTATTGAAATTATTATAATTAGTCTCGTTCCCACATCTATTGGCACTCCGAACAATAATTATGTACATCTTTGTACGGTTTATGAATTCATCAAACATATGATGGGCTGCAAAATCTCGTATATGAGTATACAGGCCCGTATATTACGTGTCGATAGTCTGACGCTCAACAGCATGTCATGACGCGAAAGTATAAATTTATCCTGTGACAAAAATAACGCTCAAATCAAAAGTTTCGATGTGAAAGCGTTAATAGACAAACTCTTATTCGCAATCATAATTATTTGACTGATATTTACGAATATAGATAATTCCTAAATATTTTTCAATGAAAGTTAATGTTGCTGTTTTTTTTCTATATGATTAATACGTACAAACATTCATATAAATAATTATAAAAAAAATAATCTAGTAACCGTACAAATTATACAAGATTGGGAGGTTTATGAATATTGATGAGCTAAGACGACCGGAAATTGTTCTCACTTATGGAAATATCAACGACATGAGTGTAACGACCTCTGTCGTGAACCGCAAGCCATTATAACTCGTAAATATACTTCGTGACAGTTAGTTAACGTCGTAGTTTCTAAATGTTTACACATCTATACATATAATATAATAATATAAATCTAACGTGTCTGTGCTTTTATTTACATACATACATTATGCCTTCAATACGCAAGTGTGCTTTTATTTACATACATACATTATGCCTTAAATACGCAATGGCGGACTTAATGCCGAAGGCATTCTCTACCAGTCAACCATTAGGTGATGCAGAGATAAATGTTGGTAGGTTTAAAAGGAGAAGTTTTTATAAAATTATGTTTAACCTATTTAATATAACAATATATAAATAAAATATCAACATCGATATACTACATATATACAATACATACATATAACAACATCATACATAAATAAAAGTATAATAACTCAACATCAAGTACGAAATACAATTAATAATTTTTTGATTTTTGTGAAAAAGATTGTCGCAAGTGTCTTGGAATACGGAATAAAATACGCTTCAATTATTTTTAGAAATCTTCTCTATCTGTCTATCTGCCTGTATGTTTGTTTGGACACGCATCGCGGCTAAAGATAGTCACTGTTGTTTTACATTAGGTTCCACGCGTACGGTGTCGCGGGCCTATCTAGTCTATAAAGAAACTTATACAGGGCGCGGCCGTTTTGTGCACATTACGCAAAAACTATTAGGATAGATTTCTATGAGACTTCTTTAGTGTTACTTCTTAGGTAATTATAAAAAATAAGATCACGTTCAGTTATGTATGCTTACTTGCCGTGGAGAAGTGGAGCAAGCGGTGTGCTGCTTATGTTTTTCTCTTCACATCGACTATGTCATAAGGATAACAAACAGACAAAGCCGCTAATAATTTGATAACTGCATAATTTTCTATGCTAAAAGGAAAACAATATACCTACTGCTTAAAAAAGAGGGCTTCAGATACATGAATTTGCCGATTTACGATGACCAAAAAAAAATTATATAATATACTATATTGCTACATATATAATTTACTAACTGACCCGGCCACGCGTTGCTGTGACTGAGTGCTGGAGTTGGAAAAGAAATTCGAAGTTAAAACGTGGCGCCATCTATGAGATATCTATAACAGTCGGTATTATAGTTTTCTGTCAACAAACTAATTTAAAGCGCCATCTATCCGAGACTGATGAAACTTACAATTAATAACAATAATCAACATTGACAATCATTTAATTTGTAATATTGAGATCATTAATCGAAATATAAATTATCCTATCTCTCAAGTGGACGAAATTATACATAAATATTAACTTTCATGAAAATTGGTTAGTAGTTCCGGAGTTCATCGTGGACAAACATTATGACACTGGATTTTTATATATTTAGAAGATAGTCGCTCTTAATCTTTTTGTGCCTATTTTACATATAGGTAGGTAATTAGGTAGGTTTTTGGTAGTTGGTAGAGCCACGCTGGAGCTATTACTGGTTTCAGTATCAATGGGTCGGTTCGTCCGGGGTAGTACCACCCTCTCATAGAAAACCGACGTGAAGTAACATTGCTTGCATTGTTGCGTTTCGTTCTGTCAGTGAGAGCGCCTGATCCCTCTCCTCTCCCCAATTCACAATTACAAAAACGAAAACTGACATTTAGGTTTTTTCGTGTAATTTTTCAAATTTTCTCTCCATAAAAACCTTCCTCAGAGTTCAAGGAATAAATCAAAACAAAAATTACTCGAATTGAACCAGCCGTCTTCGAATTTTGCACTTAGCAACATATTCTGCGATTCATTTTTATATAGAAGATAGAATAGATTATCTATTGGCAACAATGCAAGTATATATTACAAAACATTACGAGATGAGGCTATATGATATTTTATAATTAGTTATTAAATAAATCTTTTTTTCGCATGTAATACCGAGTTTTAAAGGAAGAAACATACATTGATAATCTTAATAAACAATACCTTGTTTAAATAAAAAGTCACTGGTCCCAATTGTTAGAGGCGTTTATGAAACAGGCGGAATAAATGTATTAATACATCTATTAGTGATACCCATACTCGATTTCCTCATCATTTGTTTAATATAAATTTACTACAGTTACCTGTAGCCTCGTGTGAGTTACACAACTATTGTTAATCGATTTTTTATAAAGCTTTTATAACATTATGTAAAATGTATAACAGGGACTTTTTTCACGCAACCTTTGTTATCTAAACAAGTGGTTTAAATGGGTGCATTTTTTTAATTTGGGCTGTTATTTCATTTTTATAACATTGTATAATAAATAACGGTGTGACCAAAACTAATCTTGTCATGGGTAGAAGCTTGTAAATTACAAATACTTGTTAAAAAAACAAAATATGTTCGGTGACTGTCAGCTTACATCTGGTTAGTCACGGAAAAGTATACGACTAACCCACATATTATTACTCCAGCACGATTTTACTTTTTTCAAATTGACTTCACCGCTTAGCAACAAACTCAAGGGTATCAGAGTGGCCGAACTTCGGCTTGAGCTGTTGCCTTTGACAGAACACCGCAAATATGTCTAAGTTAAACTAAGCCACCTATTCATACATAAAATAATTCGTGAGACACACATGTGTATCGCGCCTCGCGAACTAACATGTATTCTATATCTATCAACTCGGCTAAACTATGCTAACCAAGTTCTAAAAACAAGTTCAAAAAATAAAACCCTTTCACCATATGGCTTCCTCACAACCCTTTCACTAATAGCTTGGCACGCGCTGCTTCCATTATCTTGCCACAGAGCACGACTATTCTAATTAAAATTCTTTAGTAGTGAGATCTTTAATATCTGTTGCTTATGGTATGATTAGATTTCTATCCCGTTTGTTAAATAAGTGACATATATCATTAATATTCATTATATGAAATATAAAAGCTTTCATATATGTTCGTATTCGAAAAGCAGATACAAAATGTCCCAAGAGAACTATAAATTAACATAACGAAAGTATTACGTGATAGTTTACATATAACTATCGTTATTTCATTTAGTACCCCCATTGAATATTAATAATCTGACGTAGGCAACGACTTCTGTATTACGTTAAACGCGTTATACTTTACTAGCTCCTGGCCTACTTTAGTTCGTCAGCGTAGAATAGTTACTTTAGGCTAACGTTAAAAGAACCTTGATTTTGAAACATACTTCATTGGTGCTCCGCTCGTATTGGTCTTATGATATATAGCCTATAGTCTTCTATTCTTCCTTGATAAATGAGCTATCTTATAGCTCAAAATAAGAATTTTTCAAATGATACTAGTAGTTCTTGAGATTAACACGTTTAAGCAAACAACCTCTTCAGCTTTATAGTATTAGTATAGATTAAAGAATTTCACACAGATTCATAAATAATTTTCTAAAACTCAAATGCTAATTTACATGTAAGCTATAAAATTCGAACAATCGTATTTTAAATTAACCTTTGGCTTACAGAATTTGAACTTTAGTTAATGAGCCAATCTGTATGTTAGCCAACGAATAATAAAACAAACTATTATAATAAATAAATAAATCATCAATCTGCATATAGATGTACTCCTCCTCTACTAATTTTGTAAGACCCAGTTATCAAAAGGGAAAATTTTGAAATAGATACGACATTTTTTTTTACTTATGCCGTCATCAATATGTTGACCAGTGCATCACAAAGTCTAGATTAATTTGTATAGTTTTGGACAGTTCGGGGCGTAATGAAAAAAAAATTGCAATTGTATTATATCTCCGAGAATTCTCCCACAAACCTGTTCACAAACTTCGCTTGTAGCACGTAATCTTGGGATTTACATCTACAGCGCCATCTACCAAGTCCAATTATAGCTAAGAGACATTGAGGTGAAGTCATATACCTTTTAGGAGGACAAGAATTACAAGCACACACATAACGGAATTTATATATAATAATTCAAAATTATTACTATCCTTTTTATAGTCCGATATTCTTACGAAATTTGATATATTTGAAATATGTTATCATCATTTACTCTATCGACTATCTCGTTCTTATTGATTTAGATATCAACATGGGACGTTTATCTTAAACCATTATCACTATATAAACAAGACTCAGTATTGAAATTTCACATAAATTTTACTCAGAATTATATGAATTCAGAAAGAACCATATAGAAAACAGTTATTTATGATTTATTAAAAATCTATTTCTACTCTTTCCAGATAACAGTGATAGCAACGTGCGCAGCAGCAGAAAATGAAGAGAAAGAAGTAGCAGAAACAAAGAAAAACATTCACCTGAACAAACGTGATACCATAATGCTCATAGATAATTTTCCAATGGAAAGATCATACCACAAACCAAAACTGGTTTATACACGAGTGTCCAGGATATCAAAACACAGGTACGGACCACCCAAACCGAAATACGGACCTCCTAGACCAAAATATGGACCTTCAAAAATAGTACGAAAACCAGGAAAGAAATACATGGGGAAACATGCAAGTCCGAAATACAGGCCCCAAAATTATAAAAAATTCATGACGAAACCCAAATACGGGTTACCGAAACGCACAAAGCCAATTTATGGTTTGCCAAACAAAATTCCTCATTTCCAACTACACCCATCAGCTTCAGTAGATTTTGCAGAACCGCCTTCCGACCACGATGAATATCTAAAATCGGAACACGAGAAACCACTACTTGATTCGTACGGAGCCCTTGCAAATAAAAATTTGAAAGACCTTTATCCAACACTAGAAGCGTTCAAGTCAAAGCAGCATTTCGATAAAGACGATTTTGCAGAATTCGACAAGGAATATCAATTGTGGAAAAAATTACAACAAGATAAAGATGTAGACAATATCGATGAATATTCAAAAACACATCCAGTTTACATGAAACTAGAAACCGATCTGTTCGTAACTCCAGTACCACTGAATCATAAGGACGAAAGCGTAAATTCTAATTCAGACGTACACACTAAAAAGTACAAGCAAAAACAGAAACCAAAAGGCCAGAAAGAGAAGAAAAAGAAACCATTAAGTCTGGAAAACGTGAATTTTGTGAACAGATTGTGGAAGCCCCAGGACCCGCAGCTAGACGAGGAAATAATAGTAGGAGGCCAGTACGCCGAACCGCCTGCAAGATACTTGCGTAAATATCAGATTAATGCGCCGTTACTCTACGACGACGAATTCGCACCTCCTCAAAGCTACATAGACTCAAAAATTCCATCGTCAGCCACTAACTCGCCCTACTTAAATTATAAGAACGGCAACTTGGCTTTTAATCCACAAAACTTAAATGACGCCTTTAGTATAGCCGATTAGGAAACTTATGTTACTTATATTATTTCCGCTATCCTCGATAAATGTTTCGCAATTTATAGGCGATCTCAATTAAAGTCTGTGCTATGCTATCTGCATTGTAATAGTTATTCCATTTTCAATATACTGATAACACAATCAAAACAAAACCTATTTCTATCTTTAGTCCTGTTCGTATCATTTGATTTATTCGTTAAACTATTCATTAATTTGAATTCATAAAAATAAATTTAATATTCAATAACGTGTTCAAAAAAACTAAGATAAATATTTGAAACGCGACGATATTTTGAAAATAAATGTAATTACTGAGATAATGTTAGATTGTAGTAATTTATTGCTTATTATTAGATATAAGACTGTTCGTTATTTATTTTAAAGTTAAGTTTTGATTAAATAATTTGATATGAGAAGAATCCTTTTAATGTTTTTATTACATAACAAAACATGACGCCTTTTCTAAATTGGTTATAGATGGATAAACATTTGGTTTTATAGATTCACTAGGTCTTTTTTAAGCGACCAAAGTAACCTGATCCCCACGATATGCTTATTTTTCGTTTTATTGCATACTATATAAAATTTAATTAATCGGGATTCTGCAATTATTATATTTTATACAATTTATTGAATGAAAAAATCTGTAAAATACTAACCGTTCATCAGTTTAGAATAAAGTACCAGGAGAATATGAAATTTAAGAAGACGCAGAAACAATTAGTGAATAAAACATAATTATACAAATGATCACTATATTAACAAGAAGCTTAAACGACTTATATCAAAAGCTTAAACGACTGAAGGTCTTAACATTTATATATAAAACTAAAGTAAACCGACATATTCTAAAAATTAAGTTTTCTATTTCATTATCCACACATTCTTATGTACGAGCATAACAATTTCATTTCCGGTTCATAAATCATATCTTAAAAAGACTATCTATAAGGAAGAATAAGTAATAAAAAAATTACTGAACTTGACTTTCCTATCTCAAATTTCTTTAAAGATTGGTAATAATTTGAGTCTTCTTATGTATGAATATGCGATGACTGATCGAAGCAAAACTAATATTTTGCATATGTGAGATGATATTAGAAAAACAAACACCGTAACTCAAAGCTTTTACATTTATGTATGCAAAGTAAATGTTATTGAACTCATTTGATATGATAAAAAATTAGAATATGTAAATGTTCACTAAAAACCTGAGCATAGAACAAGACCTGTGGAAATGAGAATCTAAACTGATTAATATTTAATTAATTTCTGGGAAAGTAAAAACATAAACTCCCACACATTCGTTTAGCATAGAAAGTCGTTGTAAATGTATTAGTTTATCATAACTAATTCAAAAAATTCGCTAATATACATTTCTATTTGGGCCAAATTTTGAATAATTCACATTATCTTTGTCCGTTTGAATTTTGATTACTTTCCAAATTAATGTTGAAGCCTCAATATGTATATTCTTATTTTATAGTACTGTAACACTAATTTTATTTCCGAACTTTATCATCGCCCTTCTTGTTTGAGTTCTCTTAAAACGAGCGCGTTTTGATTCGTAATGTGTTTCTTCCTCCTGGCATTGCCACAAGCAGCGCGTGCCGACTCGCAGGCACAATGCGCTGCCTGTTTAGTGGCAGCACATTCTGCACATGCACATTGCAGTTTGTGCTGAAGATGTGCCAGACGTGCTCTGGCTTCAGACAGATTATGACATTTTTCTTGTAGCCCAAACTTTGTTTTCTCGAGAACACAGTGCGCAGACTTTTCCATTTGTGCCGCTAGTTGCGCAGCTTGCGTTAGTAACTTGTGCTGCAATAAATATTAAACGATGATGGCTTAATTGATAGCGTGTTTGGACAACGCATCAATAGACATAGGTTCAAGTCTTTACGTTTAGGTTTAAGTCCTTAGGTTTATGTTTTGGGGTGTAAGGGGTGTCGAATAACATCTAAGACTTGAGACACTCAAGCCAACCTCACCTGCACGTGGTGCAACCTGCTGAATAACGAACGAGGCAATGGCATAACAGGGTGGTAGGGTTTTACAGCCTGACTGGGTCGCAACCACCATATATATGGCTAAAAAGCCCGTAATAGTGATTCGCTTCTGCGGTTCGCGTTTTGGGATCAGCCTGTGCATATCCAGTTTTTTGCAGGCCGGCATGACAACGGCGACCATCGATGGATAGTGTGTCACTCGGTGGTTGCCATTGTTTTTGGACCGTACTGTGCTTACCATCAGGCATAGTGCAGTCATTATGCCATGAACCAAAAATAAAAAAAAGATTGAGTGAAGTCTTTATTATGGTAGTAGGAGTGTTTCTAAATATATGTGGCCACCTACAACCTCAAGTTGATACCCTGTCACTATTGGTGTCCCCTATTGGTGTATTCTGGCAGCTGCAATTGTTTACTATCTTAGACTACATCTTCATATTTAACCACAGTGTAGTTTTGGTCTGACGCGAAACCCTATAAAATATTTAAAAAATCACAAACTGCAGAAACATTGAGAATGACAAAATTGACTTTTTAAACCAACAGATTTGAATTAACCGTACGCTTTTTACACATCATCGTAAGATACGCAGTTTTAACTATGAGAACCATAATAGGAACTACCGATTGATAAATAGTTATATCTTTATGTTTCTACTAGATTAAAACCAAAGTTCTAAACTCACATTGTAATACAATCTATGTTGAAGAACTAAATCTAAAAACAGACAAATATAAATTTAACATATTTATTACAAAATCACAACGACTAAAACATCACAGCAATTTATCCACCATTCTGAGTATTGAAATTTACTTCTTCTTGCCAGTACATAAACATGAAAGAAATTTTACAGAAAATGCTCTTATACAAACAGGAACACATGACAGTACTGTCGCAGTTGCAAGAAAAGTGTACAGCGAGATGCAAATCATTTTGAAAGCTTCCACGACAGGATACCAGACTTCTCTATCTCTTTTATCTTCAACTCTTGCTACAAGATCAGACCTTACGGACAAACAGAAAATGATGGTTTTACGAATTGTCGCTTAAATCTCTTCAACAATAACCACCAAATCCAACTGCGCTATATGTGTAAAAAAATTTAGTGTCACATAGGAGTCTCGATCGTTAGTACTGAGAAATCAATATGAGACCGTCAATATTCGTAAAACTCGTTTTCCCAATTAGTCTGATCAGGTAGGAATTGTTGAAGATAAATCTTTAAAAATATTTAAAGCGTAAATTTGATTTAATTAAGAATTGTATAATTGCTTAAGTAGAAACTAATTTCGCTTTCTTTTTTATCGCAGATAATTTGGTTAATCAAATGATGTGCCTACTTTAATAATTATAGTTTTAAAGGAGCTCAAAATTGAGGTTAGATCAAATTCTTACCTGTGCAGTTGCTTGTTGAGCAGCTTGAATTGCCGCGTTGACGGTCCCTTGTTGTTGATGTACTGCGGCTGTGTTTTCAGCAACAACCGCTTCAGCCTCTTTAACTTCTTGTTGTAGCTGTTCAACAACAGCCTGTTTACCAGCAAGAGCTGCTTCCGCTGCCTTTGCTGCTTGCAGTGCTTTTTCTGCTAATTGTGTTTTGACCTACACAATTTTAATGGTTTTAGTTTGTGTTGAATAAATACCATTATAAATTAACATATTTTTTAAATTATGAATGAAGGTTAGTTCTTTCATTTAGAAACACACAAATCTACAAAAGTCTTCAGTGATAGGTTACAAATTATATTGTACATCAAGGTTACCATGTTGCATAGAAATATGCTGTACATTAATTGTATTAGTTACTATATAATCGGAAAAAGAAATACAACTGTTTTAAATACATTTATAAATAAATTTTACGTTTATATTTTTGAGAATATCTTCAAATTATTAACAGAAATCAATATATAATTTTCCTCCAAACATGAATACTAAGGTTTAAAAGGACTTTTAGTTTGTTTAGCGTGACTTTCACTAGTTATTACGTTAACTGCTCGCTAGGTATATTAAAAAAAGTCATTATATCAAAATGTAAACTAAAAAAAACGATTTTTTACTGTATCAGATGTAATTTAATGAATTGAATACTAAACTTTCTAAGCAATGCCTCACCATATGCGCTGCTTGGGCACCGGCAGCGTTCTGCGCAGCTTGTGCAGCCTTCGCTTCCGCTGCTGCTTTTTGAGCTATATTTATTGCGCACTTCCCTTTACAGTCTCTAGGTGACTCTCTCGGCCTCAGTTCTTTCTTCTCTTGATACTGTGACAGTCCCTTTTCCACCCTCTTCTCCGGAAACCCCCAAACTGACACTGCAGTCAGTAATAGTAACAACAAAATTCTCATTTATGTACACTTTGTCAACTTATTTGGGCAAGGCGGCAAATACGAAATGCCGTATCATTATTAAATGATTACATAAGTGTTTATTTCTGTTTACAGAATGGTGGATAAGAAATGTGCTGTTACAGTTTGTACAAACAAATCACGATCTTCCCTACGTATGACAAAATGACATTGTCTTTTCTGAATTTAGAAAAATAATTTTTGCTTCTTTTAATATGCAATTTGTAAAGGTTTTAATTGTTGTTAAATGCAAATCGTATTAATATTGAAATTAATTTTATATTTAAAGTAATAATTGCACAAGGAAAGGTGCAGTATAAAGTAAATAATCCAATAGAAAATCCCTTAGATAAAGCTGCATATCATATCATAGAAGTAGACGATAAATTATGGCTACAAGGCAAGTAATTTTTCTATCAAGTTTTTAAAATTTAATGTTATATTTGATTAATATAAAATTTTAGAATAGAAATCATATCCTAGAAAATTGGTTTAGCTTCAACATAAAGATTATCAGGGCATAGAGAACTAACCAAAGAATTGAATACAAAACACTGGTTTATAATAAGAGAATGATTACAAAATTCAAATTAATGACATGAAAAGGATCTGTCAGGAAACGCCATGGAGTAAATTCTAAGTAAAATATTGATTATATATCAAACAGAAATGAAATTATGTGTGTGAATATTGCTTTGTGGTGTGCCTTATTATAATAGTGCGTCGATATCAGCTGATGCACCGATACTATAAGATAGCGATTTAATACCGTAGGTGTGTACCATAGTAACGTTATCAATATTCTTATATTTCTTTATAGAATATAATAAAACTGACACTAAAATAAGTACAGGCTTCACCTAACTTTTTGATCGTTCTGAAGATAGTTGTATAGAATCAATTTAGATATATATACGTATTATATTATATGCATAACATCGAAAAAACTTAAAGATCTCTAAATGTTCACTCCCGCACACCAGACTAGGCCCCCCTCGGCAGCGGCTCATGCCTAGGTTCGTTCCCTCGGCGTGGAACTCTTGAGTACGCTGCTCGCACGAATACAGTGACACAAAATCTTACACCACTGCACACATGCTTACATATGAAAGTGTTTTTTCCCTTATCAAACTGAATTAGTTCAGAAATTATTAACCGACACAAAATACATATAAGAGTTATTGAGGTATTTAGGGGTGTAAGGGATATCGAATAACATCATAAGATTTGAGACACCCAAGCCAACCTCACCTGCACGCGGTGCACCTTGGTGAATAACGAACGAGGCAATGGCGAAAGCGGGGTGGTAGGGTTTTACAGCCTGACTGGGTCGCAAACACCATGTATATGGCGAAAAAGCCCGTCATATAGATTCGCTTTTGCGGGTCGCGTTTGGGTATCAGCCTGTGCATATCCAGCTTTCTGCAGGCCGGCATGACAGCGGCGACCGGTGATGATTAGTGTGTCACTTGGTGGTCGCCTTTGTTTTTGGATTGTACTGTGCTTACCATCAGGCATAATGCATTCATTTTGCCGTTCTACAATAAAAAGAAGGTAGTTTGGTACACATATAAATTTCAATAACTCATATAAGTATGAATATGTAGTTTAGCTTAGGTTAGCTCAGTTAGGTACGAAGCAGGCGAAGTTTGGGGCGCCACGAGATCTCGATAGACTTCATCGTGCCGCCCTAGCGGTTGGCCCAGCAGCAACTCCGCTGCCGGGCCCCGTCTTGTTAGGACACAGCCGTGTACACACCGGCCGTCTCTCCGTCCAGCGTAGTCAAATCGAGAAAAAAAATGTTAACAATTTTAAAGACCATGTATGTTCAAATTATTTTATTTTAAATTAGCTGCATAGAAAGTGACTCTAGTTTCAAGATTCGAACTGTTAAAATATAGAACGTTATGGATGTTACAGAAGTAGAGTACGGAGTAACTGCATCATCAAACAAATACGCAAGGTGACCAGTCGTTATTGCAGTAAAAGATGATTTGCCTCTCACTGTACGCATTGATTGCATCGGCCTCAATCTTAGCGTGCGTTCCCGTCTGCTACCGCCAGTTTGAGATGCATAAATTCCTGAAGTGTCTAAAGAAGTAGAAGTAATATGCTAATCTGTATGAGTTGCTTCACTGCGTTAATCGCAGCAGGATGTATTGCGTGTGGTCCCATAGTACTTGATACTTATTGGCCTTGTAAAAAATGTGCCAGTAAACAGAAAGAGTCATCGCCTGCGTGCAAAAACCCGTGTTGCCCTAAAAAGTCGTCTACAAAGTGATATTAGTTTTCATAAATTTTGTATATTGATTAATTGTCTTTTATTTCATGATAATTATATGATTCATCTGATATTTATAAAACGACAATGGCTTGGTTGATAGCGTGTTCGGACACGGCATCAATGAACGTAGGGTTGAATCCTCGAAACTTGAGTTTACGGTGAAATAAAACATCGTAACGAAACCATAGGCATGGTGGTAGGGTTTTTTCTTTTTTTTAATATATTATTGGAGGTAAACGAACAGGCGGATCACCTGATGTTAAGTGATCACCGCCGTCCATAGACACTAGCAACACCAGGGAAGTCGCAAGTGCGTTGCCAGCCCGTGTTTGGAGGAAGAAAGAAGGTGCGAAGGTAGGGGAGGGGGGGGCCTCCGAAATTCTCTTTGACCAAACGAAACGCAATAATGCAAGCACTGTTACTTGACGTCGGTTTTCTATGAGAGGGTGGTAGTACCCCGGGCGACCCAACCCATTATTGGTGAAAAAGGTTTCTAAGTCCGCCTGGCTAGCTACCACTCGTTAAGTTAAAAATCTGTCGCCAAGCTACTGTTGGTGTGTTCCGGCAGCTGTACTTCAGAACCAATCCTCTCTAGATTTGGTGTGTTTACGACCTTTTTTTTATATCATAGTAGGCAAACGAACAGGTGGGTCACCTAATGTTAAGTGATCACCACCGTCCATAGACACTTGCAACACCAGAAGAGTGGCAAGTGCGTTGCCAGCCTGTGTTTTGGAGAAAGGGGAGTGGGGAAGAGAGGAGGGACCGAACGAAACGCAAGAATGCAAGCACTGTTACTTCACGCCGGTTTTCTGTGAGATGGTGGTACTCCCCCGGGCGAGCCGACCCATTCATGCTGAAACCAGTAATAGCTTCAGCCTGGCTCTAACACCTACCTTATACCATTTAACATCAAATATGTGTTCAAACGTATATAAACCAATAAAGTATGAAATAATATATATTACAAAACATTCTACTACTAAACTATTAATATAAAAGTTAGTTCATACATCAGTGTGTTACGGATTGTAATTTTTATCTAAAAATAAGCTTTTGTAAGCATAATTCCCAATTATTAACTATCGCACATATCACTATGAAAGCATCGTTAAAAAATCTTATTAAATGCAAGGCTTCATAAATAGAATAACAACCGACGCGATGTCTTGTCTTGTTTTGAAAATCTTAAATAATCGGCATATATATATTTTAACTTAACATATTGTTTACTTAAAATAGTTAATCTTAAAATTAGCACTTTAATTTTGTTAAGAACGCTAAATAAGAAAATTTGTTATGTGATTAAAATTGTTTATGTACGTGTCGTCGCATGTAGTTCACAGAAGTTCACGTACAGTTTTGTATATTTTAAAAGTTTTAGAACAGAAGTTGTTCAAACGCGACAACCTTCAAACGTAGCGACGGGCGAAACTGTATGTGTAGTACCAACATAATCTAAACGGTATCTACGTCTTACGGCGATTCGTTGAAGTATATTTTCTTAAGTTGGTCGCAGCGCAATCATTGATATATAAAAGCCCATGTCCAGAATAAAAGTAACGCTAAAAACCGTCCCCAAAAACTCATCTTTTTACAAATTCAACCTTACGCGAATTATTTAAAGTTGTTTTTACAGAGCAGTGTACAAAAAGTCCAAAGACACGAGTGACCAGAGACTATTTGAAATTAGCTCAGAATTCTCAATTGTGCACTCGTTCTATGTGTACGAGTTTGAGACGTTGACTATGTATCTTGGGTTTTTATATATCAATGAGCGCAGTACATATAATTTACATGCGCCGATTGGTGATGAGACCATCCACATCCATGATTGGTTATCATAGATCCATTAGCGAATCAGTCCAAACAAGATTTACGAAGTTTTAATTAAATAAATTAAATTAAAAATGGCTATGTGGTTAATTTATACGCGGTAGAAGTAGGAGCAAGAGGTATACCAGCAAAATCTCTCTATAACCTTCTGAAGGACCTTAGCCTAACGAGAACTGCAGTAAATTCTATTTTAGAACGAGTATCAAAGGCTGCACTAACAGGTTCCTACCAAATTTGGCTAGGCAGGGCGGGAAACTCGAGCAGTGAAGGTGAGCGTTGATGCGCATCTCAAAGGGCCTCCTTAAACCTACACCTGGGTCGCAAGTCCTGGGAACTGCTCTGATTTTCTCCCTCGGCCACACGATGGACCCGGCACCCGCACCGTGAATCCATGGAATGCTAAGAAGTTCGTCTCATGGAATAGCACCAAAGTAATGTAATTTTCTTGTCTTTATTATTTTTCGATTAGTAACCATTGCAAAAATTCACTGCGTAAGTCGCCATTTTTAATTATAAATGCGAGAGCAAAACTATGTCATTATTCTATGAAGCACTAAGCGAAGGTACTGACAGCGATTAACTCCGAGTAATGTAAGTTTACATTACCTGATATGGCACGGTTTTGACACGCTTGACTAGGAATCTTTATTTATTTTATTTCAGATTATTACTGCCATTGTCGAGTAGTTAATAGTATTTTACAAGTGTCTTGTGATAGTTTCAATGTTCTAACAAGATGGTGGCCCTCTTATTAGAACTTTCCAGGGAGTTTTTTCTCAGATGTCATGCTCCGTGATTTTATTTTCCATCCACTTCACGTATGCACAATAAACGAAGTATATTACTTTAAAAAGCCAATATTACAAAATATAGAGTCAAATAACACAAGATTATGAATAAAATATAAAAGCCACTACGTAACAGACTAAGATCCTGCAAAAACTCCAAACTAGCTACCTTGTCGTGTACATAACCAAAGACTCATTACATTTACCTCAAATTCATCATCGACAATATAATAATTAAATTATACCATAGATATAATCGAATAGATACTTCTTTAATATTGCTTCTTAAAAAATTTAGCACGATACACGTAGAAAGAAAATTTCGAATTTAGAAAATTTGAAGTCACATCTTTCCCGTCACCGTTTGAATAAATTTTAATGTAAATACCGATTTTCGCTAAAACAATATGCGAGTGAAATTATTGTGGAACGTAGCCAGGATAATCTTGCTATCAGGGTTATCGTTTGGCATTTGAGCTCATACGACACAACATTCAAGTACTATTTATTATTGCTAAGACATCGAGAAAAGGAAAAAAAAGTAAGTAGTATTTGACGAAATAATACTTAAGACTCGAAACAGGGGTTACGTGTGAAGAATATTATGTTGACCCTCATCAATACTTATTTGTTTATCTTTAGACTAGTGTCCCCAAAGGGCATATAGATGTTAAATATCGAAAATATACTTCCCAAGCGTTTTAAAACAACGAGGTACTAACGATTAGAGAAGGTCGTTTGCAGAATAATCACAAGACAGATAAGCGTAATCAAGTTTTATTATATAATTTTCATATGATTACATTTTCCTATTGCACTTCATTTTTTATTGCAGATCTAATCATATATGGGCGTTTTTGTTTATTTGCTAAACAGTCACCTCTAAGGCACTGTTTGTCAGAAGTAAAGGATTACTGAACGTGCTTTAATTTATAACGGAAAAAAATTGTAAGCAAATTACTATTTCATTCTTTCTAAACTTAAACGAGAGTATCCATGACCTTTCTAACTGCTTTCACTGTATTCAGTCTCGTAATATTTGGACCATTGATATGTGAAAAACTTGTATTTTGTATAAGAACAAAAAGTTGTTATAAATCTGTTTAAATTAATTTACTGCTTGTTGTTGGAAGACACCTGTGTTTATTGATAATAAACGAATTTGTTTAAAAGTTGTTTCACTTTTTCCATGCTTTAACACAAAGTATAATTTCCTAATTATGCCCTTAGCGAATTTCTTAATAACTCACTTATTCAAATTATTGTAGTTCCAGTTTGGATTCTATCAGAATTCTCTTTTGTTTCAGAACTTTGAATACATATACTTCTCATGTCTTTCTTGGGTACTGTCATAGTGGCCGCTGTTGCTATTTTAGTGCCAATCAGCTTGCATTTACTTTGCGGACCAAAGTGTAATTGTTATACTGATCCCTTTTGCGGTGATTGTAAGAAATGACGATGTTGTAGCTCTGCTGTTCAATTTATTTTGTTGATGTATAGCTGAGACCTCCTTTATGGTGAAAATGATCTGTATGTGCTTAACGACTGCTCTAATCGCTGCAGGATGCATAGGTTGCGGTCCAATATTATGCGATAAGCTAATGAAATGTTTAATGAAATCAAAATCTAAATGATCCTTTATTGAATATATGATATATATTTAGATAACATACATTTATAATAAAAAAAGTTTATAATTAGTACATGTTTTATTGAAAAGAGTAGATGCGTTTTTTTTATTAACATTAACAAAGTCGAGAAAGGTAATATCTTATATAATTCTTCTGTCCGTGTGTATGGGACTGAACTCCTCCTAAACGTCTGGACAGATTTTGAATTTTTGTGTTTAGTGGATTCAAGAATGGTCTAGATTCACAATTGGACCCGGTAGACGGCGCTACAGTTGACCTTTTTTTTTGTTATCAAGGCAGGACGTCTTCCGAGACCGCTAGTAGTTATGTATGATTTATTATGTTAAATATTTTCATAATTAAAATATCAGTATATGCATGTCTAAGCTTGATAATGTTATTGCCTGTTTCAGAAAGAAAACTGATAAAGCAATTTCGGCAAATACGTGCATGATTTGTGTATCGCTACTAAGTTTGATAACAGCCGGTGTTTTGGTGGCATGTTTACCTATGTGGACGAAGAGTTTCTATGGGAGAAAGTGTTCTTGTCCTCCAGTACCTATGTGCCCTGATTGCGGTATGCCTTACTGAAGACCTAAACTTCAATATTGTTCGTTGTTTGTTAGGGCTTTGCCTTTTTTTAAATTTCACTATGATCTGTATGAGCCTAGCTACCGCATTAGTGGCGACTGGATTAATTGCCTTAGGTCCTATGATGTGCGAAAAATTCTTACATTGTTGTGTAAGATCTGGGAAAAAATAGCCTTATGTAATTTATTATATAGCGTCTTTATAGTGGAATTTTGTATGGAATGTCTTTTTGTTATTAAAAATGTGAGTCAAATTCTATTTGCCTTTTATTGTTTACACTTTCTGTGCCACGTGTACCGCCCGTGGTACAAGATTTGATAAATGAAAGAATTACTTATGCCATGTTATGTATTGTCCGCGTCAAATTTTTTAACCGCTCTGAAGTAGATGTGCAGAACACAAATTTAGGTATCAGAGGGACGCAGTGAGGTAAAAGGGGAGCAAGCTCTCCCGCGCGCGCACCTTGCACCCCTATTGCACCCACGTTGACACATGTGTCCTGTCATTATTAGTTGCAGTACAGTTGCATTCAGAAGTCAATTTAGTGTTGTTGTTGGCAATTACATGTTATTGCTATTTTCGTTTTCTATTTCTTGTATATTTGTCTCTATTAGCAGACCTATCTACTTCCAAAAATGATGTTTCTATGCAAGGCGTTGTTTATTACAAATTATTCATTTATTATGAATCTATTTTATTTACAATAACGGTATTGTAACACGCATAATACCTGCACAATATATGCTACAAGATATATTCCATAGATAGAAACAAATACTGCGTAAGGCGGATCATAAAATTAAAGTACGCGATCACCCAAACCTTAACAACCAGGTGCTTAAACGTTATTTGGATTTAATTATAACTGACAAATACATAATGTGGAGAACTGTTAATTTTCTAGCTTTGTCTATTGTTCAGCTACTATTATGCATTTCTAGTTTTTACTGTTGTTTTATTACCTCAGTAATGATTCAATTTTTATTATCTGTTCATTTTTATCTTTAATATTTTGCAAATAGTCTATATGTATTTAAAATAAAGAGGTTTACGTAAATTAGCTGTCAAAGTGTTTACAAGATGACACAATTGAAGTCGTATCTTTATTCTACAAAATCTTTTGAAAGTTGTAATGTGGTCGTTGTACTGCTGTTCTTATTACTTAATGCAATATACAAATATCTCTTCGAATCATAATTGATTAAAAACGTACTATACTGTACGTATAATATCGTGACAAAGATGAATGAATGTTATTGTTAAATTCTTATGGGAATATTTTGAATTTGTTTTGTATTAACTTCTTAACTGTACTATGCGCATAGCCGAATTCAAAGCTACATTCAGAGCGGCCATAATATTTGACGCGGACTTATATGATGTAACGTAATACTGTATGATAATACGTGATCTAGACCGGTAACGCTGTGAAGGCCCATTAGGCGAACAGCGTAGACAGTTCGAAAACAAGTATTATAATATATCAATTTTTGGTGACAAAATATTAAATAACCTTAAGGACATGACAGGGGTGTTTTCGGTAAACAGTATATATCGATGATATATCGAAGTACATAATAGTAATACTACCCTCTACACAGTACCATATAGTACTGGTATTATAAATTGCGAGCTTTAGTAGGAAGAATTATTATTTCGAAACGCGTTCACTGAATATCCAATTAGAGATTCAGATCGTTGAAATGCCTGCAGCGAAGCCATGCCGTATTATTATTGTTTATCCTAACAGAACATAGTAGTTTTTTTTGGTAAATGGCATTAGTATCTAAATCTATCTAACAGTAAGAGTCACGTTCGATTTACATTCTTATCATATGTATACTCTTTAAATTAAAAGACATATAATTAGGAAACATCTTTATTCTAA
The DNA here is from genome assembly GCA_015888305.1 of Antheraea pernyi. NCBI lineage: Eukaryota > Metazoa > Arthropoda > Insecta > Lepidoptera > Saturniidae > Antheraea > Antheraea pernyi. The sequence continues at coordinate 35,510 of MU160492.1, read as the reverse complement.
ACGACTAACAAACACCACAGTATCACTTGACTGAATCCATAAGTAATAGCTTACACTAAGGACCTATTTCACCCATACCTTCCTTTAAAAAAAGATAAATTTAAATATTTTCAAATTCATCTTACACTCGTATAACGGTATGACAAAATAGGTTTAGAAATAATAAAAATATTGAGCAAATATGCATCTCGTTCAACATTTCTGAATAATAAATAAATTAACAAAGCAGTTTATGACACCTACATTTAATTAGACTACAACAGTTCACTACTACGTTGCGTTATTTAATTTACTCCGATGAAATCTCTGAGGGGTTACAATTGTAACGGCTTCTTTTTTAATTCTAAACACGGGTTTGCCTAAAACTGCCTCATCTAATCTGTCTATAGCAGCTTTCTGCGTTGCACTATGTCCTACCAATCTAGAAGTCGCTGTAGGTCTTATAATTTGGACCCTTTGGTTATTTACCAAGGCCATTTCTTTTTTATCTTTTTCAATGACTCTTTCAGCGCTAGATCTATAGAATCTCTTTACAGGAGATGGATTTTCCACATCCTTTAAATTATCAAGCTGATCTGTTAGTTTCTCTTGTCGTACTTCATGGAAATGTTCTATCGGTTGTATCTCTTGTTTTATTATTTCTATAGATGGTGTAGTTACTTCTATAGGAATGTTAGTCGTTGATAAAGGTGCAGTTGTTGTTGTAGCTGATTCTTGGACGTTATTACTTGATCTTAGAGTTAATCGTCTTCTGTATTTACGATCTTTCTCTGAGGAAGTGTTATTAGCTTCTGGTGAATTAGGTATAGCGCTATTGTTAAAGTTTAAATCAGCATTCACTGTAACAAGTCTGTATTCTTGATTAAGTTCTTGAGTATTTGGTATTGTTTTATTAACGCTTTCTATATTAGTGAAATTATTCAAGTTTCTATTTGATCTATAAACAGGTGACGGTTCAGTGGAGTATTCGATCTTTTGGTTGTTTCTTTCGTCGATCATCGGTTGTGGTGTTATAATTTGGAGGGCTTCTGGTCCACTATTTAATTGAGAAGGTTTGGAGGGTTCCTGGTGTTCAAGAATGGAAATCGCTTCTTTAATACCTTGTACATCTTCGGGGTTTGTGGGACGACCTGCAATACGAACAATAAAATTTAATCAAATATTAGCCTGCGTGAAATGTAGCAAAAAAATGCTCTCTTTAAAGGTACGCGTAGGGTACATACATCCCTGGATACTGCTTCTTTGTTATAAATAAATTGACAGCCAGGTTTGCATTAGTAACTTAACGGTAAAAGGAACCAAATATAAAGCTTGGAAATAATTTCCCTTTTGCATTTTAAACACAATTCATTCTGTTGCTTATTACATTAACTTAGGCTATTATTAAAAAAATTGAATTTGAATACAATTAATTATACTGCATATTACGATGATTGATTGAACCTTTATTTTAACAGTTTAATCTATCATTTAAACTTACCATCATCTTGCATCTCTTTCTTGTAAGACGAGAAGAATGTCAAAGCCTTCATAAGTTGGTAGCTCTTCGAGACAGGAATATTAGTGTCGTACAATTTCCTGGTATTCTTGCAATCTACGTAGAACCACCAGTTGCACTTCAAGATGGTTTGGTCGAAAAGAGTGGACTCTGGACAAAGGAAGGACTTCATGACGAGACCGTCGTCTGTTAGCGCACAGACGTGGAACACCTGGAAATAAACGATATAGGCTTAATCATTCAGCAATTAATTCTAAATGATTTTTTTTATTTTAGCATGTAAGACATTAAAAGATGTGCCATTAGAGTTCATTTGGTTTAATACCATTTTTCCACGTAATGTTCTCGTTTTTATTTAAAATTAATTTTTTATACCAAATTAATGCATATTATATTATAATGGAATATATAACAGTTTGACGTGATATCGTTGCGAAAATAGAGCGAGACAAGGTGAAGCGATACCGACATTTGTGCTTTAAAAACACGAGAAATCATTTAACCTTATTCTGTTTAATTATACTGTTTAAATAATGTAATTTAACTTGAGTTTAAATATCAAAGAATGATCATTCGTAATAAAAGTCGATTATGGAAACTGTTTACAATACAAAAACATAAAATGTTAAAAATAGCATTCACAAGTAATTGCAAAGTAATTATGTTCCTAAACGTGTGTAAAATAAGAAACTAAATATTTGGTTAAGCTGATTCGGTGTTCTTGTACTTGCCACTGTTCAATTTCTGTTAAAAACTTTTAGGGAAATTCTTTAAATGAGACATTCAACCTAACGTCAACCTAAATCTTCGAAGGTTATGGTCTACTTTAAAACTTACCATACATCCAAGACTTTCGTCGCCGTACAATCCAGGGAAGTACTTCTGATCGCCGCAGTGGAAGATCGTATCGGGGAGATCGACTTTTGACTGGAAGTGATCATCGAAGTTCTTCTCATATCCGACGGGGTAGTACTCTTTAGGGGCATTCATTACTTTCCCAGATGTTGGTAACCTTTATAACGAGGAAAACTTATATTGTCTTTAACTGGTTTAAGTTTTTAGCTGGATCTTGGAATCTCATGTAGTGGATATTATACATTATCCATAATCTTATGTTATTTGGCTCTATATTTTGTAATATTGGTGGTGTTTTACGTAATATAGTTCGGTTATTGTACACCAGTGAAGGGTATCTAAAGTGGAGGAAATTCTAACAAGACAGCCACCATCTTGTTAGAACATTGAAATTATCGCAAGAAACTTGTAACATCATTACATACTCGACAATGGCGGTAATAATCCACGAGAAGATTGGTAAAAAACTAAATGGTTTTGAATTAATCGTCGCCAACAACGTTATTCCAACGTTTTTCTTATTATATCATAGTAGGCAAACGAACAGGTGGGGCACCTGATGTTAAGTAATCACCACCGTCCATAGACACTTGCAACACCAGGAAACTCAAAAGTGCCATGCCATCCTGTGTTAGGGGGAGGGGGAGGAAGGGAAAGGGTAAGGAGAGGAGAGATGGGCCTCCGGCGCTCTCACAGGCTGAACGAAACGCAACAATGCAAGTACTGTTACTTCACGTCGATGTTCTGTGGGCTCTCACAGACCGAACGAAACGCAACAATGCAAGCACTGTTACTTCACGTCGATGTTCTGTGGGTCGGGGGGTAGTACCGCGGGCGAGCCGACACATTCATGCTGAAACCAGTAATAGATTCAGCGTGGCTCTACCACCTACAAAATGTAATCAGTAACCAACTGAGATGGTAGAAATTCTTGGATGGTAGTTCTCTCTCACTTTTGGTATATATTATATATTTTGGAATCAGTATACTCAGAAGCCAAAAGGGTTATAAATTAGCATAACAGCGACGACGGCAATGGCAATGGACTGCAATCCTCTAATTGGTTAACAACGTCTTCAAATAAATCAAACAAACCAAAGATACTTTACCTAATTCAGATCTTGAAAAGGTGCTTATGAACGTTAAAGTTACCACCGGCTCAGAAAACAATCCACTCATCGAGAAAAATCGGCAAGAATCTCGAGATAGTGTATGTTTTCGACGAATGTACATATTTTTTGAAAATACATTATATGTACATGTTACCTTCATTATTGGCGGATACACAGAAAGGTATGGTATTTTAAACATCACCATCGTTCACATATTGATCGACCCTATAACAGCCTTTTGATATCAAAACCCGTTTAATATGGTACTTGGACTTACCATGCGATAGATCGATCCCAAATAGACTGTTGAGAAATCTAACACTATTATATGTATATTATATCTATAAAACTGTTACTGGTAATATTGAGTCTAAAACATGGGACGACCAATTAGTGACCGTTTCTAGTATTAATCTCATATCACTTTTTTTTTAATAAATCCACCTTTTTTATGTTTTTGCAGTCATATTTTAAATTATCGAGAATGTATTGGAAGAGCAGAGTTAAAGTAATAAAATTTGGAATTTAATGATTTGCTAGGCCCCATAGTGCAATTATTTCGAATTAGATTATGCTTACTTGCAGACCCACTGTAATGACTATGCTGTTTTAGAATTTAAAAAATATATTATTAGATACGTCACATGCAGCTCAGAACAGTTAGCTAACTTTTACACATAACAAATAGCCTATATGTTTTTTTTCTGTAAACTCTTGGTCCGCACCCTTTTTCTGATTTCGTTTGTTCTATTACTGGTAAAAACGTTTTAATTGTAGCGCAGCTTATAATTATATCTAACCATTATAATTATTTTTATTATGAGTTTTATATATTAAACATCGAATTTTAAATAGCAATTATAGCCGTTATGCCGATTGGTCCATAACCTAGGACTATTCAATTTAAAAGTGATCGATAAAAGGATAAAGATACCTTTGTGGTTTCTGTGGTACTGCTGTAAGTAATATCTCGGGCTCCGGTTCGAAGAGGACCGGTGGCTCGGTCGTGCTCGTGGTGCTGGTGGTGCTGGTGGAACTGCTCGGCGGCGGGATGTTCGCGTACTTGCTCAGCAGCTGCTGCTGCCTCAGCGATATCGCGGCTTCCACCGCCTCCATCGAAATGTTACCCGCTTTAGCTATCTCGGCTATTTTCGCATTGATATCCTCTTTACTAAACTTAAGTGTTGTATCATCCCCGTATCCCGTTATCGTATTGTAATCGTCGACTTTCTTGGTATTGTACACGTAGTTGGTCGCTATATTGTGAACTTGGTGGGGGACCGGGTCTATAAAGTTAGAAATAGGATTGGTATTTTGGACAGAAGTAGATTGAGTGTAAATATTGGGCATCTGTTTGAAAGCTGGCGGTTGTATGATGGTTAGTGCTTGTGTGGGTGGCGAAGCGATAGGCATTGGGACGAAGTGGTTAACATGATTAGGTGCGGTGTAAATTGGCGAATGAACGAACATGGGAGTGGGAGTGATTTTGGGCATAGGTCGAGCATATTGCACCGCAGTCATTTGGGACACCATTTTTGATATTTGGTTTTGTGACTGTGGGTATAAAATCTCACTTTGATATGCTAATCCTGGTCCTTTCGATTCCGGGACTTGCAACGGTGTGTAATGTTTCCGTGTTGATGAGGTTATTGGAAGAACTTTTAATGTGTCTTCTTTTGGCGGTAAGGGTCTGAATGCAGGTACTCCCATAGGCATCGGTTTTGCCATAGTGAAGCCTGGTACTCGGACTGCGGCTTCAGCAGGTGCTGGCACGATGATGGGTTGCATAGTGCTGGACACTCGGCGATGTAAACTGGTTAACCTATCCATAGCTACTTGGTTAGGACGGGAGGCTGGTGGTACCATGGGCCGCATCATAATTCTGTTTTGTTTTCCTCGTTTCTGAAATGTTAATGCGAATGTATTATTTATTAAGAAAAACCCTAGTAAAATTTTATTTATTGTGATATTTTTAATAAAACTGATAGTAATAGTCTAGGCTCCCATCGAAAATCAGCGCTGCAGTACTACTTACAGTATTGCAGATTTTTACTGAATGGGTTCGCCAATTGTTGGACATCTATATTTTCATTTTTAAAATGTATTTTTCTTTCTGTCTAATTAGTTTGTGTAATTTAATTTAATTGTATGGTCGTTCCAACAATAAAGTATTTCTTTCTCTCTTTCTTTCTAATATATATTATTTTAAAGCGAAACTTAGGTAAAATTCTAGAAATGAATTAGATTCGTGCACTCGATATATATGTCTCTACACACTATTGGATTATTGCAATAACAAAGATAAACTTAAAATGATTCTGCAAATTCATTTATAATAAGAAAACAAAGGTTCATCTTATTTGCAGAATATAGAATTGCAAATGTATTTGTGGTTTAAGATGAGATAATCGATGTACTATTAATATATCCATAGAATTTTAAACGTTTAGTAGGTTCATTGAATAAGTTGGACTAAATTACTTCTAAAGTCTTATTTGCTTAAGGTCATATATCATTTGGCATCTGTGATCGTATCCACTCCGTAAAAGGTCGGAAGTTTGTATTCGATACAAATCTATAGTGTCTCTATAGTAATTTCTACTTAAATAATTGACACGGTTTCATTAATGAACGCTTCTGTGTATTGATCAAGTATGTCATATACCAGTTTCAAAGTTCTGCGTTGCATTGGCGTTATGAACGTTATTAATTTAGTTAGCAATACTGTATTAGTTAGCACATAGAGTTCCCGGCATCACTCAACTCGATGAGATGAAGACAGTAGTTCAAAGCGATCATTTAGATTATATTAGATAGATATTACGGCTTCTAAACTTTTTTTGGTCCCGACGAAAAATGTTGTTGGAAATATGTAAATAGAAATTACCCAAAAACTTTGAGCCCTTTATATTCCCTCTATATACTCTCCCAAAATTGTGTATAGTTAACATGCGATAAAGTCTTTAAAAATTCGCAGAAGTTCATATGTCTTACTGTTCTTCTGCAGCTGAAGGCAAGCGAGATACTGTGCCCACTCTACTCAACACAGTGTTAGACCAACCACTGCATCGTCACACAAAAATGTTGCAAATCAGAATTTCAAAGCATTCCCATAAGAAGTCCCACTTCAATTAGTTAGACTTACGATATCAATGCGTATCTAAAAGTTTATATCGTGTGCATAGATTAAAATTATATAAAAATTGCAAGCATTGCAAGCAGGTAGTCGTTAGTTAACCGCATTATGGAGCATTCCTTCCGCAAGAAGCGCATTCGATGTTTCATACACACAACCAACAGCCAAAAGCACTATTCAAAATTACAACGATACATATCGAATAGCAGAACCAATTACAGCTTACCTAATAGTGTCAGTATTTTTCACATTCTATATAGATAGTGTTATTTACCGAGGAGCAAATATAAATTTTGTTTTCATATAAAATATACTAGGAGATAAATACCCACCAATGTATTTTACATAATTAATAAAACTATTTTAACAGAAATCCCCACAATGCATGATTCAGGAGTTACTATGGATTCCGCGCTATCTATCATTATAAGCAGGTGTTTAATTAATCAGTAAACTTTTAATTTACCATTAGCAAGAACCATAGAGTAACAAACCCGCGCGTAGTTGTAAGTGTAAGCGGTTTCATAATTCTATGGCAAGAACTGACATATGCCAACATTGACCTTTGTATCTCATGCTTTTTTTGTAATAGTTTATGTTTCAAATTCGATATATTCTTTTGTGTGTCTTTGGCCTCAACTAGAAAAAATATATTTAAATGTTTAATTTATTTTAATTTTTCTTTGTGTTAATGCTATGAAACACTTTCTCCTATGTTGTACATGTTAGACAAGTAGCAGGGTTCATGTAAATTTTTGTTCATGTTAAGATTAGTGGACATTAAATAGATCTGAATCTAGAGGTCTGAATGTAATGATAATATTTATTTAGAAATAGCTGTTTGCTTACTTCTTGTTTAGTGTTAGTCGTTGATCCACCAGCAACAAGGTTCGGTGGAGCACCATTCTTGACGCTTACTGATCTTCTTCTGCTAGGGTCCAAGTTTGTGAGCGACTGCTCGAAGCCTAATTCATCTCCAAGACTGAACCCTGGAATAGTTTATTATCGTCTATTATTTATACACATTAGTACTATATACTCTATTTTTGTGTAAATGGTCTATGCTGTCCTAAGTTTCTTTATTACGCTTTAACACCTTACCTATTCAACCGGTATTCACGAAATTTTGGATGTCAGGAAGTAGATAGGGTACTTTTCAGCCAAAAAAAAATCTGTCTTCGAAGCATTGGACAAATATACATCAACTCAAGCAAAGCCACTGACGAAGGTTAGTTATTAATCAATCTTATCTATCCTGCAATATACGAAGCCGTGAGCAAAATTTAATTAACAATCAGTTGAGGAATTATATGCATTTCCAATGTAGAAAAATGTTTAAAAATCAAACCATTTTTGATTTACATCCCAACGTACATACAAAAAGAATTTAAAGACTTATTCGTCATCAAGATTCATTAAATTGACATCTGTTATATAGTTTTTTTAAATAATTACACGTAAAGACACAACAACAGATGATTTTTAATAAATTGTAGTAAGCAAGAAAGGACCACAGAAAGATAAGCAAACCCTCATAGTAATTTCTAAATGGAGGAGAATAGCGCGTTTTATAGCTCAATGGAAACATCTAAAAGGGACCTTATCTGCAAAATATGTTAAATATATTAAAATTTATTATTTATCCGATTATGTTACGTCGCGCAAGATTTTTAATGTTCTTTTATTTCTATTTTCAAAAAGATATGCATTATTTTTTAAACTAAACTTCACCACGATTCAGGACTTCACTACGCCATCTGTGATAAAAAAACATTTGTCAATACGCACTCATCTCCCTAGTATAATTTCGAATTACTACAACAGTTGTACAAAAGATGGTGTGCAAGCCGTTTCAATTTGATGACATCACAAAAAAAAATCGCGAACAAAAACTACTTTGAAATAAAATATTCGCTCGCTTCACACAACAGTTGCAAGTAAATCCGCTAATCGAGATTGTGCGAAGTATACCCGTACCAAATTCCGTTTGACCTCTCATAAAATATCGTGAACAGTCTTTAATGAAGTGCCCACGAATGTTCATTAGTATGTAAGAATGACTTTCACCGTCGCATTTAACCGTTTGTGGGAAGCCACCGTTTCGTGGGAATGCTAACCGTTTTGTTATTTTAATTCAGTATTAGACACGTTTTGTATAACATTGTATGGGTATTTTAATTCTTATTTTTAACGAGATATTTAAACCGGAAATACATTTTCTTTTCATCTTTGCTTTTATCTGTGTACTAACTTTTAGCTTGCGCTAGCGTTACAATTCTTGTTTTTAACAAGATATTTAAACCGAAAGTACATTTTGTTTTCATCTGTGTACTAACTTTTAGCCACGGTTTCGCTAGCATTACAATTGTTGTTTTTAACAAGATATTTAAACCGGAAGTACGTTTTATTTTCATCGTTGCTTTTATCTGTGTACCAGCTTTTTCCCGCGACTAGCGTTACTGTAGATTTAATCTATCCTTCGTGAATAGTATTTTTTTCGATAGAGTGTATCGTATGCCCATTTTCGTACCCCTGACAAGGTTCTGTAAAATTTTATGGTAATCGGTTAAGTAGTTAAGGTTTGAAAGCGTAACGAAGAAACAACCAAACTCACATTCGCATTTCTATTACTAGTAAGGATAATTAAGTAAGAAAATTATATCCAAGTCTGTCAAGTTAGAGAGCTAAGGATTACAAACACACTTACACCGGACTTTTATATATAAAAACTAGACTCTGCCAGCGACTTTGTCCAAGGGGAATAGTTACTTTGGGCTAACGCTAACACGCGGCGGAAGCTCTCAAGAGGAAAAAAAACCCCGATTTTGAAACATTCTTCATTGGTGCTCCGCTTCTATTGGTCTTAGCGTGATGATATATTACTGTAACTTTACTCGATAAATGAGCTATATAACAGTGAAATATTTTTTTAAATCGGATCGATAGTTCCTGAGATTACCCCCTACAACGTTATATATATTCACATACTTAACCTCTTTATAATATTATAATAATAATAAATAATGTAAAATAAAAACTGCATTTCATTACTTTGCTTTATTAAATTTCTCTGATGCGGTTGCGTTGAAATACATGTTTCAATTTTTAAAGGTATTTTTATGTTTTAGCTATATTTAAAAAATCTTTTAGCCACATAAATAACAAATTTCTTGCGTGGGGGGGCTACTATTTTTATATTGCAGTCTTTGTGGTTTTTCTAATAGCCTTGGTTTTCTTACGAAATACCTTTTTATAAAGAGATGATTATGTAATGAACTTGTCATAAGTAGTCACGATGGACACACAGGGCATTCTTACCTAAACTGGCGTGCGCTTTCACGCCACCGAGGTTCCTCACCCTGAACAAACCGGATTTTTTGAAGGCGCAATTTATTTTGAAACCGAAGTCTGACTCGAACACACATGTCGTCTGCACGGTATCTGGAAGATAAAAGACAATAAATTATACGTTAACATCGTTATCACTGTGTATGCCATTGATCATTCCATGTTTTAGGCTCATTCTTTATAACAGTTTTTTCGGTAATAGTGTTAGGTTTTATAACAAAATCCCAACACACACTACCGATCTGCCGGATAGTGAGTTCAAGCACCATGTGAAGCGGGTTCTAATGTTTAAAGATTTATTTTAGTTTTTTCTATCCCCACCTTACATACTAATATATGCTTGTCTAGCTACATATGTCTAAATAACAGAAAGATGAAAGAAGCTGATGAACGTTCAACCCTTGGAAGGTACTGTCAGATGAGTTAATAGATCTATCGGAGGTCGTAAATAACTAATGATATTGAATCTGTATTAGCATATTACGAAGGACCGTTAAATGGTGAAACAGTTTCAACAAATATGGAAACATCGATGTACGTAACGATGGATCCGGTAATCGTAGGCGATTGGAATGAGTGAAATCTAGGTCACAGACAAATGCACATCCTGGACTTGTAACGTCATTTTAGAAAAACCCACATCCTATTCTATTGTTATGCAATATGTCTATACTAACAATTACCCGTGAATTAGTTTGTGTTGTTCTATTAATATCATAAACTAGCTTTTGCTTGCAACTACGTTCGCATTAATGTAGATTTAAATTTATGCCTCTGGCATTTTATACCAGATTAGGCCCCCCTCGGCAGCGGCTCAAGCCTAGGTCCGTTCCCTCGGCGTGGAGCCCTTGAGTGCGCTGCTCGCGCGATACAGTGACACAAAATCTTACATCACTGCGACAACATTACACATATCACCTCCACACACGTACACGCTTACACATGCAAGTGGAAGGGTTTTACTTTTTCCGTTATCAAACAGAAATAGTTTAGAAAATTATCCGATACGAAATATATATAAGAGTTGTTGAGGTATGTATGCTTGGTACACATATACGTTTCAACAACTCATATATGTAGGAATAGTTAGCTTAGCTTAGGTTAGCTCAGATAGGTCGCGAATTGCATGTATCAGGCAACAGCCCAAGCCGAAGTGTGCCGTGCACCCTTGAGCTAGTTGTCAAATAAAATCGGCTGAGTGCCTTAAGCGCTAGCCTTAGTAGTCCGGTGAAGCTGTTAAGACCTTGCTAGGTTAATAGCATAGACAGTTCGAAAACAAAAAAAAGATCTCTGGCATTTTATGAAGTTGATCGATTTTTTAGTGGGGGGAAAACATATGGGTTCGCATCACTGATACCCTCGACATGGTCGTGAAGTATTGCACTTGTATCAGACTAGCAACGCGTAGTATAGTGGCATGTGTACATGTAATACTAATATTTTGCCAATATATAGTATTATATTATATCATATGTTTGACTATTTAATGAACTGCTTAAAAGTATCTATAATTATTCCTCGAAGTGCCAATAGATGTGAAAGCTAGACTAATGTTAATATTTCCAATTTACGAATTACGTAACTTAAGTAATTAATAAAATAACTGATTTATAAAATTTAAAAAAGAAGACAGTTATTCAATTGTTTTGAGTTTTCACTTCTTTCGTCAGTCCTTATGACTGCCGCAACTTTTAACCAAATACCTTTCTCAGTGCTCTTGAGAACATGCACACAAAGTTTCATGACGATCGGTTGATCAGTTAAAGCTTAACAAACATACTTTCGCATTTATAACTAATGAGTTGGGATGAGAAATTTTCTGAGAATGGATGAATGTTTGTTATGCACTCACGCAAAAACTACTGAACGGATTTTTATAAAACTTTACACTAATATAGCTTATAAATAAATACACATAGACTATAATTTATACATACATCGTTTAAATTAGTAAAAATACTGGCCATTTAAGATGATTATATTGGTTAACCATTAGAATTACACGAAGATAAATACATGATGTCGTCATTTATAAAGACAGATGAAGTCGTGGGCTGATGATAATATTTAATAAAACGAGTTACAGTAGATTTGAGAGTGCAAAGAAGCGAACAAAACTTTTTCAATGAACAACGAGATCTGTCATGTTGACGTATGGCATGAATAAAAAATCATCACAGCGACATACGCCATTAATCTATTTTATACACAATCCATCTATCGTTCTCAAAGGATTGAGATCATATTATGTTATTAACTCGAGCAAAACCGCAGATAAAAGCTAACTTTGAGTAACTAATACAATTAGATTGTAGTAAGAATATTACTTCTTACCAGATATATTTGACCATCGAGCTTTTAATTCAAAAGGACAATTAAACACATTTTATATCTATGAGCATTTAAACAATATTTAGTAAATCATATTTCAATATTCTTAATTATTTTTGCCATCTTGTTTTGTTTTCCATAGATTAGTTTTTATGTATTAAATCATTTTCACTTTTTCGTTTATTCTTATATCATTTGTTTTCTTTGTGTAGTGTTTCCCGATATTATTTTTTATTATTATTAACAGCGTAAATTGTATCTACGTGATAAAGCGTTGTAGGTTTTCAGTCTAGTTTATACCTATTTATTATTGTTATTATATTATGGCCCGCCTCCTCTTTCTCCCCTTCTACCTACTTCTCCTCCTCCCCTTCCCCAAACACAGGCTGGCAACGCACTTTCGACTGGTGTTGCTAGTGTCTATGGACGGTGGTGATCATTTAACATCAGGTTACCCACTTGTTCGTTTGCCTCCTATGATATAAAAAATGTTGCTAAATCCACATTACTAAATAAATAAATAAAGTTTTGTTTATACTATTTATATAGAAGATATATCAAATAACTCCTCCAAATCGAATAGGAAAGAGGTTTTGAAAAGAGGATTAAGATATTTTTAGGTTTATAACGATCCAAGGCTACCTAGATAACCTAACTATGACCAAGGACTTTCTGAAGTACCAGAAAGACAACAGAACTTGTTAACGACAATCGGCACGAATTTAAAATGAAAACTTCTTTAGGCGCGTTAAACGGTATTTTTGGCAGGAGATAAATTTATAATGTCGCGTCAGGACATGCTACGTAAATATGACCGGCCTTGATTCGTAGTGTAGGGGCCTGCCTACATGTAATATTTATATTTTGTAGCTCATCATACGTTTGATTGATTGACTATATAAAAATGTATATATTTATTGCTCCGATCGCCAATAGATATGAAAACAACATTAATGTTAATAATTTCAATAAATAAATAATGAAATTTAAATATTGTCATTCACACTATATGACATTTCAAAAGAGAACACACTTATTTTATTGTTTATCGGCTTTTTTATTTATTTGTTAGCGATTCTGTAGACTCGATTTTCTTGCAGTCTCTTATTGTTTCTGTTAAAGTTTTATTAGCCATGTTTCACAGTACTCGAAGGTTGTCCTGTCATTTTCGCAAAAGATATTAAAGTAAAGTTACGATACTGTCTAGTTATTCTTTTATTATTTAATTACGCTGTCAACGGAGTTCGCTGACAAAACGACTTTTGTCGACAATAGTGTGTCAATTATACTATATACGATCATAAATATGTTTGAACACATCGTACGAGCATCTTAAACGTTTAACGATTGTTATTTTATTGCACAATTTAATCAGTTAGTATTGGTAGATTACACTTTCGTGGTAGAAATAGTAATAGCGTCCAACCAGCCGTTGACTTATGAGTAAAGAGCGAATCTTAACTAAACTTATAGATAAGAAAAGGAGTTTGTTTGTTTGTTACACTTAAAATACTCAACTGTTAATCATGAAGTTTTGCGAATATGACGTCAGAGCTACAGAAAAAGATATAGGGTATATTTTATCCAAAAAGTGTACATTAACGCGAGCGAATTCGCAAGAAAGAGCTAGTTATCCATATTTTTTTATTGAATCAATACTAGTGATTCTACAGTGGTTGGAATTCGACCACGACTCAGTTTTTTTGAAATGTCATACATTGAGTTATTTTTTTTTTGTCAGAGTGTAAAAATATTGTATATGTAAAGATCATTAAGTATGACGAATAGAAACTGATAAAGCTTTGATTCGTCAATCGTAAGGAGAAAAACTGTTTCCATTTTTTCTTGATATTATTAGATTTCTTCAATAGTTACTAAACGTAAATCTTTATATATACATTTATTCTGTGTGTGTGTATGTCACTGAACTCCTCCTAAACGGCTGGACCGATTTTAATAAAACTTTGTGTGCGTGTTCCTTTGGATCCGAGAATGGTTTAGATTCAAAATTGGACCCGGTAGGTGGCGTTGCGGTTGACTTTTAGTTTTTTTTTTTATTATCAAGGCAGGACAACGTCCGCCAGGTCCGCTAGTAATATAGAAAATCACACAAAATAAACAGAGAAAGGAACGGTAAACTGTTTCCAATGTTTTATATTGATAACACTAATTCGTGTCCTTATTTCGTAAATTCCTACTGAGTAATAATTTGTTCTTAGAACAAAATAAAAGTAAAAATGGTTGATAAATCGAGAATAGATAAGTATTCAATTATTTTATCACCGCGTATTTATACACGCAAAACAATTTGAATATGCATTTTCTATATAATTAATACATTAATAAATAAACTAAAAACAAATTTGTAAAATAAAATAATATTATGAAGTTACATTATAGTGATGTTTTAAACGAATGTGTTAACACTTTCACTGGTCTCAACATGAACGGTCATCGTCCGGTGATGTCGCTTACGTTGCGTCGCGCAGGGGCGACGCGCGACGGCCAAGGCGCAGCCGGATGTCTCGGAGAAAGGGGCCGTTGACTCACTAATATATCTATTACTATTTATATATTATAACACTAACAACCGTTGTTGAATTCGCTTTGATTACAGTACTAAACTTAATACAATATCCTTACTGATATTATAATGACTGATGTAAGTTATTTAGATTGTTACGCTTTCACGTCTACACAACCGATTATAATTAAACTTTGCATACACTTTGTTAAAAATACAATAGAATACATAAAATACCTATTATCTAGATAAATATAATTCTTCCTGATGGATAGGTCAAATCTACATTACCGCGAGCGAAATCGCGAGCACAATCTAGTTTCACTATAATAGGTGCAATATAATATCGTAGGTGTTAGAGCCGCGGTGAAGCTATTATTGATTTTAGCGTGAATGGGCCGGCTCGCTCGGGGTAGTACCACCCGACCCACAAAAAACCGTTTCGTGAAGCAATTATTGATTTCAGCATGAATGGGCCGGCTCGCTCGGGGTAGTACCACCCGACCCACAAAAAACCATTTCGTTCGGTCAGTGAGAGCACCGGAGGCTCATGTATATGGCCAACGTATACGTGAGTCACCTGATATTAAGTGATTACAACCGTCCATAGACACCAGGGGAGTCACAAGTGCGTTGCCAGCCTGTGTTTGAGGGTGATTAGAGTGAGGGATAGGGAGGGGGAGAACGGGGAAGGGGAGAGGAGGTGGGTATCCGGCGCTCTCACTGACCAAACGAAACGCAACAATGCAAGCACTGTTACTTCACGTCGGTTTTCTGTGAGAGGGTGGTACTACCCCGAGTGAGCTGACCCATTCATGCTGAAACTGGTAATGGCTTCAGCGTGGCTCTACCACCTACAAAATGTGAAAGGTATGTTTCACTAAATAATGTATTCACTAACTAAAGAATTTCGGTAAAAATGTATTCCTTACTAAAAACCAGATCTATCAAAAGTATATAGACGACCATAATTTGTAAATTGTACAATTTTCATAAAAGTGTTTAAAAAAAATACTTTTAGCGTCCTTTCAGTAGCGCCCTTATCTAATATTAAATCATAAGTATCGTTATACATTGCAGTAGTGATACCTTAAGGACTTATAGTTGTATATTATTTTGTCGTAAATTGAATTTAATAAGCTACCAATTAAAGTTATTTAATTATTAATTTTACATATTCAATCTTGAATTTCAAGGATAGTATTTTCACATGTTTTTAATGAGAAATTCTTGTATATATGTATCTATGCATATACATGTGTGTATACATATCTATACATAAAATTTCCATTTTGTTTTAGTTGTTTGTTTTATAAGAATTTGTATACGTGAAATATGCATATACATGTGTGTATACATATCTATACATAAAATTTCCATTTTGTTTTAGTTGTTTGTTTTATAAGAATTTGTATACGTGAAATCTGCATTCAATCTTAATTTTGTCAAATTTATTTTAATTTTTAGCAACTTTTTCACTGAGATACTGAACTTGGGATATTATACCTTTCAACAGTGAAAGAATTTTTGAAATCGGATCATTAGTACCAAGCATTCTTCGAAAACAAAACTTTACCTCTCTTTATAATATTAGTATAAATATAACATAGTATGGTAACTGCAAAAACCTCAGCTGACTATTTTAATCGTAGATTCCAAAACCTGAACCCAACTACTTCAAGACTCAACCATATTTAGATAACTAATTTTATCAAATATCGAAATAACGCATGTACTGATAGAACTCTAATTGAGATTCATCTTCTACAATGCAATGTAACTATTATCTAGGTTTATGTTTTAGGAAAAAATCTTGTCACCTTTGTTTAGCAAACATTTTTTATACAATAAAATAAATATGACAACATATAAGTGACAGTTTCGTTTACAATTTTTTTTCATATGTGATTGATAATTACGCATAGAAATGTCATGTAGCCGTAGTTCAATTATAACGTACTGGACATTATAAGGCCCGACGGAGTCGACGGTTCGGAACACAGCGATCGTTTTTTTTAGTGTTTAAAAAAAAGTGGCATAGGGCAATATATAGTGTAATATATATATAGTGGCAATATAACTTAAAATTTTAGCAAATCTGTCTGCTATATATAGCACAAAGTAAATTTACCAAAATCCGTCAAGAATTTTATGAACTACAAATTTTTGACCTTCGTCCGTTATCCTAGAGAATCCCTTGCGTTTTATGATATAAAATCCTAGATGTAACCTTGTAATATTAGTTATCACTGTACCAAGTTTCGTCCAAATCGGTTCAATACTTTCAGAGTGATACGTGTTCAAAAATCAGACAAACAGGCAGATCCTGAAAAATCCTTTGGGTTTTATGCGACAAAAAGTATCGTAGATGTAATTCGACTGGTGTTGCTAGTGTCTATGGACGGTGGTGATCATTTAACATCAGGTTACCCACTTGTTCGTTTGCCTCCTATGATATAAAAAATGTTGCTAAATCCACATTACTAAATAAATAAATAAAGTTTTGTTTATACTATTTATATAGAAGATATATCAAATAACTCCTCCAAATCGAATAGGAAAGAGGTTTTGAAAAGAGGATTAAGATATTTTTAGGTTTATAACGATCCAAGGCTACCTAGATAACCTAACTATGACCAAGGACTTTCTGAAGTACCAGAAAGACAACAGAACTTGTTAACGACAATCGGCACGAATTTAAAATGAAAACTTCTTAAGGCGCGTTAAACGGTATTTTTGGCAGGAGATAAATTTATAATGTCGCGTCAGGACATGCTACGTAAATATGACCGGCCTTGATTCGTAGTGTAGGGGCCTGCCTACATGTAATATTTATATTTTGTAGCTCATCATACGTTTGATTGATTGACTATATAAAAATGTATATATTTATTGCTCCGATCGCCAATAGATATGAAAACAACATTAATGTTAATAATTTCAATAAATAAATAATGAAATTTAAATATTGTCATTCACACTATATGACATTTCAAAAGAGAACACACTTATTTTATTGTTTATCGGCTTTTTTATTTATTTGTTAGCGATTCTGTAGACTCGATTTTCTTGCAGTCTCTTATTGTTTCTGTTAAAGTTTTATTAGCCATGTTTCACAGTACTCGAAGGTTGTCCTGTCATTTTCGCAAAAGATATTAAAGTAAAGTTACGATACTGTCTAGTTATTCTTTTATTATTTAATTACGCTGTCAACGGAGTTCGCTGACAAAACGACTTTTGTCGACAATAGTGTGTCAATTATACTATATACGATCATAAATATGTTTGAACACATCGTACGAGCATCTTAAACGTTTAACGATTGTTATTTTATTGCACAATTTAATCAGTTAGTATTGGTAGATTACACTTTCGTGGTAGAAATAGTAATAGCGTCCAACCAGCCGTTGACTTATGAGTAAAGAGCGAATCTTAACTAAACTTATAGATAAGAAAAGGAGTTTGTTTGTTTGTTACATTTTAAATACACAAAAAGATATACGCTACTGAAAAAGATATAGGGTAGATTTTATCCAAAAAATGTAGCGCGAGCGAATTCGCAAGCAAGAACTAGTTATCCATATTTTTAAATTGAATCAATACTAGTGATTCTATAGTGGTCAGAGTTCGACCACGAGTCATAGTTTTTTTGAAATGTCATACATTGAGTTCTTTTTTTTGTCAGAGTGTAAAAATGTTGTAGATGTAAAGATCATTAAGTATGACGAATATAAACTGATAAATAAAGCTTTGATTCGTCAATCGCAAGGAGAAAAACTGTTTCCAATTTTTCTTGATATCATTAGAATTCTTCAATAGTTACTAAACGTAAATAATATAGAAAATCACACAAAATAAACAGAGAAAGGAACGGTAAACTGTTTCCAATGTTTTATATTGATAACACTAATTCGTGTACTTACTTCGTAAATTCCTACTTAGTAACAGTTTGTTTCTAGAATAACAAAAAAAATTAAAACGGTTGATAAACCGAGAATAGATAAGTATTCAATTATTTTATCACCGCATAACAATTTGAATATGCATTTTGTATATACTTAATACATTAATAAATAAACTAAAAACAGTTCGCAAAATAAAATAATATTAATAAGTTACATTATAATGATGTTTTAAACGAATGTGTTAACACTTTCACTGGTCTCAACATGAACGGTCATCGTCCGGTGATGTCGCTTACGTTGCGTCGCGCAGGGGCGACGCGCGACGGCCAAGGCGCAGCCGGATGTCTCGGAGAAAGGGGCCGTTGACTCACTAATATATCTATTACTATTTATATATTATAACACTACCAACCTTTGCTGAATTCGCTTTGATTACAGTACTAAACTTAATACAATATCCTTACTGATATTATAATGACTGATGTAAGTTATTTAGATTGTTACGCTTTCACGTCTACACAACCGATTATAATTAAACTTTGCATACACTTTGTTAAAAATACAATAGAATACATAAAATACCTATTATCTAGATAAATATAATTCTTCCCGATGGATAGGTCAAATCTACATTACCGCGAGCGAAATCGCGAGCACAATCTAGTTTCACTATAATAGGTGCAATATAATATCGTAGGTGTTAGAGCCGCGGTGAAGCTATTATTGATTTTAGCGTGAATGGGCCGGCTCGCTCGGGGTAGTACCACCCGACCCACAAAAAACCGTTTCGTTCGGTCAGTGAGAGCACCGGAGGCTCATGTATATGGCCAACGTATACGTGGGCCACCTGATATTAAGTGATTACCACCGTCCATAGACACTTGCAACACCAGGGGAGTCGCAAGTGCGTTGCCAGCCTGTGTTTGAGGGTGAGGAGAGTGGTGGATAGGGAGAGGGAGAACGGGGAAGGGGAGAGGAGGTGGGTATCCGGCGCTCTCACTGACCAAACGAAACGCAACAATGCAAGCACTGTTACTTCACGTCGGTTTTCTGTGAGAGGGTGGTACTACCCCGAGTGAGCTGACCCATTCATGCTGAAACTGGTAATGGCTTCAGCGTGGCTCTACCACCTACAAAATGTGAAAGGTATGTTTCACTAAATAATGTATTCACTAACTAAAGAATTTCGGTAAAAATGTATTCCTTACTAAAAACCAGATCTATCAAAAGTATATAGACGACCATAATTTGTAAATTGTACAATTTTCGTAAAAGTGTTTAAAAAAAATACTTTTAGCGTCCATTCAGTATCGCCCTCATCTAATATTAAATCGTAATTATCGTTATACATTTCTGTAGTGATACTTTAAGGACTTATACTTGTATATTATTTTTTCGTAAATTGAATTTAATAAGCTACCAATTAAAGTTATTTAATTATTAATTTTACATATTCAATCTTGAATTTCAAGGATAGTATTTTCACATGTTTTTAATGAGAAATTCTTGTATATATGTATCTATGCATATACATGTGTGTATACATATCTATACATAAAATTTCCATTTTGTTTTAGTTGTTTGTTTTATAAGAATTTGTATACGTGAAATCTGCATTCAATCTTAATTTTGTCAAATTTATTTTAATTTTTAGCAACTTTTTCACTGAGATACTGAACTTGGGATATTATACCTTTCAACAGTGAAAGAATTTTTGAAATCGGATCATTAGTACCAAGCATTCTTCGAAAACAAAACTTTACCTCTCTTTATAATATTAGTATAAATATAACATAGTATGGTAACTGCAAAAACCTCAGCTGACTATTTTAATCGTAGATTCCAAAACCTGAACCCAACTACTTCAAGACTCAACCATATTTAGATAACTAATTTTATCAAATATCGAAATCACGCATGTACTGATAGAACTCTAATTGAGATTCATCTTCTACAATGCAATGTAACTATTATCTAGGTTTATGTTTTAGGAAAAAAT
The DNA here is from genome assembly GCA_015888305.1 of Antheraea pernyi. Lineage (NCBI taxonomy): Eukaryota > Metazoa > Arthropoda > Insecta > Lepidoptera > Saturniidae > Antheraea > Antheraea pernyi. The sequence continues at coordinate 14,802 of MU160492.1, read as the reverse complement.
CTTGTCACCTTTGTTTAGCAAACATTTTTTATACAATAAAATAAATATGACAACATATAAGTGACAATTTCGTTTACAATTTTTTTTCATATGTGATTGATAATTACGCATAGAAATGTCATGTAGCCGTAGTTCAATTATAACGTACTGGACATTATAAGGCCCGACGGAGTCGACGGTTCGGAACACAGCGATCGTTTTTTTTAGTGTTTAAAAAAAAGTGGCATAGGGCAATATATAGTGTAATATATATATAGTGGCAATATAACTTAAAATTTTAGCAAATCTGTCTGCTATATATAGCACAAAGTAAATTTACCAAAATCCGTCAAGAATTTTATGAACTACAAATTTTTGACCTTCGTCCGTTATCCTAGAGAATCCCTTGCGTTTTATGATATAAAATCCTAGATGTAACCTTGTAATATTAGTTATCACTGTACCAAGTTTCGTCCAAATCGGTTCAATACTTTCAGAGTGATACGTGTTCAAAAATCAGACAAACAGGCAGATCCTGAAAAATCCTTTGGGTTTTATGCGACAAAAAGTATCGTAGATGTAATTTTGTAATATTATTTATCACTGTACCAAGTTTCGTCAAAATCGGTTCAGTACTTTCAGAGTGATGCGTGTTCACAAGGACAGACAGACAGACAGACAATATCGATAACAAAGTCTAACCCGATCAAAATTAAAAAAAAAAATTAATGTACAGATTTGTTACAGTTTTATTATAGTATAGATAGATTGCCTACCAGTACGCCAAAATTTTGTAAAAGAGCGTTATATGACATTATACAAATATGGATACATACGGCTTACAGTCAGTAGTAATAATTAACCGACGAGGCGAAGTTTGGTCGTCCGTATTTTTATTTAGATATTTTCACACTACACACGTGTTTAGTTTTTTCACAATAACTTTTCACAACCTTCGTAGCAGAGAATAAGCTCTGATAAACCGAAAAATCGCGAGTTATGTTAAACGACAGGATATAAGCAACATCCGATTGCAGAAGCATCATCGCAACATTTATCGCTGTTGTGTGACAAGAGTGCTCACGCAGTGTACTGTAAACACAGTAGTATTGGAACGATACCAATGAATGTTGTTTGCATTATATTACAGTACTGCCATTCCATCCGTCGGTCATAAAGTAGTTACATTTCAAAATCAACAAGTGTAATTTTAATGGTTATTTTATTACTACCATAATATAAGCTCTGCTTAGTTTGAAGTTAATATATTGTGAAATTGTCTTCTCATATTTATTACGTTGTAATTAGCTAATCTTATCGAAACTGTAATAAAATTTTGTAATAAATCTATGAATAAATGTTAAATTATAGATTCACTTTTAGCCTCGTTCGTTCATTGGCACTAAATACAAAGTAACATATTCTGCTTCTATATACCTACATAGAATAAGTATCATATATATTAATACGTGAAGCCCAAACTTTGTATCCCTTTTTTGAGAGAAATGCGCGAACGGATGAACGTGAAACTTGGCATAGTTAAAGTTTATATGGAGGAGAAGTGCAGAAAGCTATTTATTTTATATAAAATGCATTAGAAGTACATTAAATTAATTAAAATATGCATTACTCACACTAATGCTTCAATTTTACACAACATATACACACATGTAAATAAAAAAGACATTTTGACATCTGTCAATAAAGGACTTTAAATAAGGTTGTGAAGGAGGTTGCTATGCTCGACTGTATGTATTATTTTACTCTTACGTTCCCATTACCGTTTTTCATTCTACATTCAACTTTAAAAATCAATGAACTATGGTCGAATGTCGACCACTGGGCGCCCACTAGTCTAAATTAAATATGTCTGTACTTTCAGATTTTTATGAAAAATTTATTACAAGTGGCTGAAAATAACTAATTAAATATATATAAATATTTTTTGGAAATGTCTCTTAGTCTATATGTTTGCTTGTACATGCATCATTGTTAAATTGTTTATCATAAAGCATATCCTCGAGTAATGTTCAATCTTTGTTTCGGTAAAATCGGTTCACTCTATCAAAAGTTATTGTAATTAGAATGACGACACGTGTTAAGTACGAGAGGTACGACTAATAGGTAAGCAAATGAATTTCAGTCTCATCGAAAAACCTGGACATTTTATAATCTATCTAAATAAAATTATAGAGGCTGCTGTTGTGCTACTGTCAATCATAAAGTACTAGATAGATTATTTTAGTATTTATTTTTAGACATTTGGTTTCTATCTCCAAAAATATCACGATATCTCGATTTAAATTAATACAAATTTAAAGTAAAATAAAACTACGCTTTTTATGAGTATCGGTTCAGCGATGTGTATTTTCTTGACATGGAAAAGTGGGGCAAACGGTGTGGTGCTCATGTCTAGAACAACAGTGACCGAGTCGCGGATATCAACTAGTATATAATAAAGATAGAAAAGTGAAAATAATCACAATCGGTATGCAACGAAGCGTGGAGTGTGGATGGTATGAATACAATGTGGATTCAGTAACAGATAACCGATACTGTGGACTTTTGATGAAAATGATGTAATTATATACTTGAAATTGATCCCTCGTATTACTATAAATTATGATTTCTCTGCTATTTATCACATAAAAACGCAAAATATATTCTTACTTATAATTCACCTACAACTTGCGTAGTAAATAAGGTATTTGCATCGTCTTCAGTACTTAATAAACTATTAAAATTTAAATAACAATAACATATTAGTACACTACAGTTGAGTGCGCAGCATATGAAAACTTCTTTAGCCGCGTTGAGCGAATGTTGGTAGGAGAAAAACTTATGGTTTTGCGTCATCGACTTGCTAGCGTAGCGTCACCGATATAATCGTGACGTATTGCGTTTACGTCAGACTATCAAAACGTAGTATAGACACCTGTGTACATTTAATATTGATATTATATTAAGCTTGTACAGCGCGCCATATGTTTGATTGTTTAATAAACTGTATAACAAAGTATATAAATATTCTTCGGAGTGTACAATAGATGTGAAATCCAGACTAATATTAATATTTTCAATTTACAAATTATGAAATATAAATAATTCAGATTATAATTGATTTCAAAATTCAAAACAGAACACATTTATTTCATTGTTTTGTGTTTTCACTTCTCTCGATAGCCCTTATGACCGCCTCGCCTTTTTTTACTACTTAAACACTTAGTCCTTAATTTAAAAAAAAAACTATATTTACGTTTTCACTCTCATGTAGTCCCTAAAAAGTTTCAATACAAAAATTAAGAACCTTTTTTTTATGTCATAGGTGGCAAACGAACAAGTGGGTCACCTGATGTTAAGTGATCACCACCATCCATGGACACTAACAACACCAGAGGAGTTGCAAGTGCGTTGCCACCCTTTGGGG
>MU160492.1:0-10281 GCA_015888305.1 Antheraea pernyi | reverse complement strand
ATGTATGAATAGTTAGCTTAGGTTAGCTTAATTGCATGTATCAGGCAACAGCCAAAGCCGAGGTGTGCCGCGCACCCTTGAGCTAGTTGTCAAAATAAAATCGGCTGAGTGCCTTAAGCGCTCGCCTTAGTAGTCCGGTGAAGCTGTTAAGACCATGCTTGGTCATAGCGCAGTCAGTTCGAAAAAAAAAATCATGAAATTTAACACACATATTGTCAGACGTATAGAAAAAGACATTCACAAAACATGTATTGTTTCCGAAGGATAGACGAAATCTACCTTGACCAAAAGCTAGTTGATAATATATATAACTAGCGGTTTCGGCGGACGTTGTCCCGCCCTGATAATAAAAAAAACCTTGACATGTTATATACCTAAACCTTTCTCAAGAACCTCCCTAAATCCGCTAAGTATTATATATTTTGAGTTTATTGCGACAGACAACAGAGGACTTTCTTTTATAATATGTAGTGATACAGAAAACCAAGAAACCATATTCCTGTGAAAGTATATTATAGTGTGTAATAATTGCTATTATAACATTTTTAATATTACATACATACTTTAAATTCACTAGTACTGCAATTTAGTATTTTAAATGTATTTAAATTGAAAAACGAAACTGGTTTATATTTGAATGTCTCTTATATGTCATTGAGTTATGTCGAAATTTTGTATATAATTTCTCAACTAGACACTATACAGTTTAATATGATTAAGTCCAAATTCCAGGCTACGTCTGTGCCAAATTCCATCGCAGTATAGTTTATTCGTTAAAATATAACAAAGATAGATAAAGATACATAGAGATAGAAGATAGATAGAGTTACCTTCGCAAATTCTAATATTAGCGTGGTAATTTACTTTTTTAACTTGTTATAACTTTGACTTATTTTACATTAAATTTTATTTAGTGTAAACTTGCTACCTGCAGAGCTCAGCATTGGTATACTAACCGATTGGAACGTTAACCTATCAATTCTGTCAATATTATTGAAGATCTCACTCTCTCACTCACTCAATCGGTTTTATATGGAAACTTTTAATCCCAATATTTTCACTTTTCCATAACGTTTCTCAAACATTTTCTCTTATATAAGATTTTTTCTGACAATTTCAAGCACATCTAAAATTATTTAGCCAAATAGGTGCAGCCGTTCATAAGTGATGCGTTTACATATATACGGTAACTGATTTTTATATATAGACCAGCGGGACCGGCGGACGTTCTCCCCCCTGTTAAAAAAATCCTTGACAAGTTATATACTTAAACTTTCCTCAGGAATCACTTTATCTACTGATGAAAACAGTATGAAAATTCGTTCAGTTGTTTTTGAGTTCATCGCGAACAGACAGACAGACGTGGCAGACGACTTTGTTTTATAATTTGTAGTGATATATTACTTTACTTATGTTACATTGTATGTCTTTTTTTAAATGTCTTATTCTTATTTTAAAACTTTCGAATAATCAATTTGAGATGAATGACTGTTCAAAAGTTTTATTATATATATTTCGGAATTTCTTATTTTTATGCAGACTCTTTTAACTCATTGACACTAATGAAATAATATTAAGGCTTAATAAAGAGAGCAGACCAGTACGTACTTCGTAATAGCAACTTTTCCTAATGGTAAATAAGCGATTGTTCAGTGTGAATTGACATTCAAATCTAAACCTTTGATCTTTGCAAAACCGTTTGAGCTTCTAAGTGAAATATCGTTGTAATGTTAACCCCAGACAAAAGTCAAATATTGTGCCCGATTAAGTAACTGGGAAGTGTGGGCTCACCTTGTGAAATTTAAATTTATTTTAATTTTACTTATTATTAAAAATTTATTCTCAACTGATGCCCTCGACAATATTCTTGTTAAAATTCTTTTCTTATTTCACATTACCTTACAGAATTTTCACTGTTTTTAAAATAATAGTTCAGCCGTTCCGGATATAAGCCTGAACAAATAACAAATACTTATAATATGTTATTCATATGTGTACATTTTTAATGTAAATAATTATATAATTTAAAAAGCTAGGAAATGTTTAACCTTCGGTTTCTCGAGATATTATAGTACCTTTTAAAACCATGGTCACGATATATAATAGTTTTTGCGTTTTGAGCCTTCATATATATAGGTAATAAAACGCGATTTCACTCACGTTTCATTTTCCCTACTCGCCGCCTCGATACCTAGCGCCGCGTAACACGGCCCACCCGCACTATTAATTCATCCACCTTTAATGCACCTTCAGACTTACGATTGTGATTAATAGTGATTATAGTTTTATACATGTAAAATAATGAAGGATTAATAATATACAAGACCGTGTGGCACCCGACGAGAACCGAAGATTACAGAATATTGCCGAACTGTAGTTTCCTGTAGTAGCGAGATACAATGTCGCGTGGCCAGCCACGCGGTCGGCTCTCTACGCAACAGACGTATTTATATGAGATTCCTTTAAACCGAAGTGCGTTGACAGTACAAAGTTTTTAAAAATAAGCTCGAGGAATAATAATATATAACAGAACTTTTTTTAGAAGAATAATACCTTATATTCTATTCTTTACCGTCGACATCGTGTATGCAAAATTTCATAATAATGTGCTCCGTAATGAAGATAATAAAGCGTAACAAAGAAACTCACGTCTGCATTTATAATATTAGTAAGGATTAATGTCTATAATTTAGAATGGACAACATGGTGGTATAGCTTTTGTCCGCCTTTGGTTGCCCATCTCCTCATTGCACAGGTTCAGCGGACGAGGGGGGGCAGCCGGTGTGTACCCGGTTGCCTCTCTATAGGTAGGAGCCCGGCGGTCACCTTCCGCCGGGAGGACCGTTGGGGCGGCTCTTCAAGGGGAGAAGTATCCATAAGGGATTTCCCCACGTATAAAAAAAAAGGGTAGCTACCACCCTCGAGTGGAGAATCTGTCGTCAAGCATCTGTGAGCCAGATCCCCTTAAGGTTTAACGTCTTTTCCATCTTTGACCACATTAAATATATATATAAAAGAAACAATATTCGTTATTTCTGTTTATGTACCAAACAGTCATACCAGCCACGTTTGTGCCTTGGGACAATGGAGACAGTCCTGAATTGTCCAGTTGACCACAGATATAGTACAAACTCATATTGGTGGCATTGCTACCCACGGAATCACAATAAGCGTGACGGTCATTATAACATAACTGCAATCATATCTAATGACCTCTAATAACAGATTTGTAATGACTTACGCAATCCCAGGGTTACTGGCACAGAACAGAGCGACGAAGAAATATGTTTCGTGTATCAACGAAGGCGTATTGTCGCGGTTTTCTATAATGATCTAATTTATTCATATACTTTATACGTCACAGTGGTCGAAATTAAATGATAGGTAGATACCATCACGCAGTGCGCATACTAGTGTAAACAGAAAATATATTGGTGTACAAATCTATATCAATTTTAAGAAGTCCAAAAGATAATTGTTTGTTTGTTACTTGTATGAACGCGTCTATCTCTGAAATTACCAGATATGTAAAATTCTTTTGTCCTTATATAGCCTACTAGTGCCGTCCATGACTTCATATTTTTACAAAGAATTACACCATATTTTATCTTCGCATAGTCCTAACAGTTTAAACAGAGTACGCCAGGATAGTTGTCAGATGGCTGATTTTACTCAACTTAATGACAATTATCGTTATAATATTTGATTACTTTGTGAAAATTCATTATTAAATATAATAGTGGATGTAACATTGCACTTCCGACTGGAATTGATTGGTCGCTACCACGTCTAATTGCAAGAAATAATTTGCAACAACCAATGATATACAAAAACCCAAGATGCCCACTTAACGTCTCACAGCCGGCACACAAAAATAAGTGCATACTTTTGGATAATGCGCTCATTACAAATAGTCTCGCGTCGCTTGCGTCCCTGTAAAAACAACTGTAAATCATTCAGGTAAGACTGAATTTGCAAAATCATATGATTATCGCATAACTATAACCACGTATTATTGGGGAGTTTTTGCGGAACGGTTTTGAGCGCTACTTCTATTCGAGACTGTGTGTCTTGGGTTTTTATATGTCAATGACAATAACATTCCAGGAGGGGGAGTGCAAAGTAACGTCCACTGTAATATTTAATTTAAATAATTTCTGTACAAATTACAGCCTATGAGGTTGATTTTTTGTTTTATCTCATCAAAATGTCTTTAGTAGTTTTTACGTTAAAGAGTGACAAACGTCCAACCATCCTCACAAACTTTTTCTTATGTAATATTTATTTATTTATTTATTTTCGGATCATCAACATGACAATACATTAGTTAGTATATAAAAAGTAGGACTATTGTAACACATTATAAATGTAGTCATATTTACAGACAACCACGGCATGCTCCAACAATAAATTAAATATTAATAAAACAAAAGATTAAACTATTTTACATATAAAAAAAAATTACATGATAATACAAAAACGAGAAGATTGAAACAGAAAGAGAAATATAGGAAATACTGAAAAAAATAAATTATAACTGTGTTTTGTGAAGAGACTGATATGTCTCTATCGTTGTTTTGAAATGATTTCGTTTAGTTGAGAAAATGTCGCATGTTTTATGGAGTGAGTTATATGACCTAGATATTCTGTTGACCGGAGAGTAAAAGCCTAAATTAGTGCATGAATTAGAAATATAAAATGGAACGTATTTATTAGATCTCGGAAGCTTAGTAGGAATATTAAATTTGAAGTGATTAGTAATTTGTGGACAGTCAATTTGGTCATGAAATATATTAAATAAAAACATAAATTCCAACATCATTCTTCGATTATTTAAGGAGGATAGTTTGAAGTGGTTGAGACGGTTATTATATTTTGTAATTTTATTGTATACATTGCAATTGTAACAAAGATGCCATAAAAATCTTTTCTGTACACGTTGTACACGTTTTTCTGTATATTAATAGGATTGATTGAGGAAGGTTCTATAGGGTATGTAATATCACTCTACGAACCTTTAAAGAGTAATTTTCAAAGAGTAATCAGACGGTACGCTAATGAAGAATAAATAAATCGAGGGCAGGAAGCGTCAAACTGAGTGAACTCGCAAGGCACAGCTATTATATAAAGTTACAAAATACCAACAAAAGATGAATGATGAAATACGCATTGAAGTGATCGACCGTTGATGTTTTTTTCGACACGTACATATTCCGTAAGTTACGTATGTAATATAAAATAATGAGTAGGTAATTCATCTTACAGTTTGCTAATATTTAACTATTAGTAATATTTTTATATCTGCAATGTGAATAAATTATTGACACCGATGGTTTGTAAATTTTTTTTAGCTTAGGTGTTTAATTCAAAAGTTTAATTAACAATTATTTGTGCGCATGGAATATTTCTCACGGAGTATCTTAATTGCATATAGATAAAGCTGAGCTTATACAAGCTTCAAAATAAATAAAAAACGATGTTAGCTCAATCGTAGATTTTATTTTGAACTGACTACGCTATTGACCTAGCAAAGTCTTAACAGCTTCACCGGACTACTAAGGCAAGCGCTTAAGGCACTCAGCCGATTCTTTTTTTGGGCAACTAGCTGAAAGGTGCACGGCACACCTCGGCTTGGCTGTTGCCTGATGTATGCAATTCGCGATCTATCTATCTGATCTACCAATTGTAGATAATTTGGACGACGTATCGGTTTACATGGATTGAAATTCTAAATATTTTGCGTTAATTTCCGCTTTGAAATTGAAAATCTTTTGTTGAGTATTTATCAAAGAATTCTGCCAGTAGAATCACCCTTCTTACACTTAACACGTTAACACTTTTTCATTTATGTTAATAATTTTTTAAATATTTTTAATTGTTATTGTATTACTTATACCTAGGCACCGGCAACAATTTTTTTCATGAAAGTCGAGAAAGTACAGACATGTTACATTTACATTCTTATTATATGTATAGACTAGCGAGCCGGCGTACGTTGTCCCGCCTAGTAGATATATAAGTTTATTAATAGTTCAATAAAATTAATTTGTAATAACCGTTCTTAATTCATATTATTTCGACCAAAAAAAAAACTTTCAAACTTTTGAGCACATCTTCACTTAACCAGTCCGGTGAAGCTGTGAAGGCCCTGTCGGGTCAATAGCGTAGTCACTTCGAGAAAAAAAAATCTTCACTTAACATTAGATCGGGATTATATTCTAACCCCTTTAATAAAACCTGTTTCAATATAAATACTATTTCAATCCATAAACGTTTGATTATTGTAATACGTAAAATAGTTATTTCTTTATTATTATTTTTGGACTGTAAAGTTGAATTTAATCTCCTTCTTTACCCCTTTGAAATACAATTTTAAGATTTTTTTTTACACAGTAAGTTTTTGTGTTATAAACTGTCGGGTTTCATATTTTTGTGCTTGCAGTAAGTAATCTCAGCTCAGTCACGTATATTTAAATTCTTTGAATTATCTTAAAGATTATAAATTATATTCGTTTAAGACATAAGAATTTATGTTGCGTGTCGTTCGTGATTATATCTTCTTATTTATGATCAAAGAAGTATCGTAATAAAGTATATTTTAAACAACACTGTGCGTTGAAGTCTTTTATATGCCCGTCTAGTTGACAGTCAATTTTCAAGTATGCTCAACGTATATAATACAAAATCTTGTTGGCTCTTATAACAGGATATAGGTTTCATAGTCTCTGTGGTTTTTTTTAACCTTTAATCGTTTTTTAAATCGTATAGTAATAAAATTTGTTATCACGGTCGTCTGAAAGGACATTTCACAATTTCCATTTCTAGGACAAATACAACTACGAAACGTTGATTTTTAATAATATGTAAGAAAGATCATTTTATACGTGTAATTGTACGTATTTACGTAGTAAGCAATATAATTTTATAAGAAAGATATTTTTAATGAAAAATTGATTTAAAAAAAAATGTATAAATTAGTTAATATCAAGCACTCAGCTGGTTCGGTTGTTTCATTTCGCTACTCCATCTATCATTTGCTATCAATTATTACTATTTAACTTTAACTATCAATAACAAATTTTAATAATATTGTAGGAATCTCCCTACAATTTTACATAATGTATTTCACAAAAAATTGGAAAGAAAATATACTTAAAATCAGACTCTTACAATTTAAAACACAACTTTCGATATTTGAATTATCGTCCGCCAATATTCACCAGTCTTTTGTTAAACGACAAATAAAACAATGTCATTTGTGGTTAAAAATCGAATGAATATGAACTTGTACCTTATTTTTTTTAATTATCCATTTATTTTTATATAATTTATTAACCACTAAAATTTCCTCTCTATCTTACCACTCGTTGTCCTCGAAAGCACCAGAGGTAGCGGGATTTTATTTTCAAATTACATTCACCGTTTATTTTTAGAATAATAAATAATTTATACGTCATAATAAAGACTCCTCAACCAATTCTCCGATTTAAATTGGAAAATGTACACGAACCTGCGAAGTTCGAATTGTGATTCCGCCAGCTAAACCACCCAACCACGACAAGTACGCATATATATAATTGTAGAATACTGTAGTGAAATAATGTTTTGAATTTACCTATTTTCCAACACACTGAGATAATCTCAAACGCTAAGGTATTAAATATTTCCTAGAAAAAAAAATCAATTATGTCTAGACAAAAAGAGAATCATTGTAATATATGCGTGGTACAGCATTTTAGAGCCTATATAGTTAGTTATCGTCCTCAGGAAGGTTTTTTCTAAGTTTGCCTGGCTAGCTACCCTCCTCGAGTTGAAGATCTGTCGCCAAACTCCTGTTGGTGTGTTCCAATAGCTGCACATGAGAGCCAGTCAGCCCTCTGTTGGTTTAGCGAGTTTACCATATTGGACCACATCGTCATTTAATATTATATCAGATGAAATTGTAGTCGCGCGTCAAAACCAATAATGTATTAACCAAAAAATACCTGTCCCTCAACCATCTACAGGTGTTTTTCGGTAGATACACGTAAGAGCCAATCTCTTTCTAAAGTCACCGAGTTGTCATCTTGGGGTATATGTTATTTAAAATCAGATGGAATCGCAGACTCACGTTAAATCAATTAAGAACAAAACTATACAATATAATGATAATTTGAGGCCGCTAAAACATACAACTCCGGCATTAAAACTTTATAATCGTATGTAATTAAGCATCAAGTAATATGATATTTGTTTCTTTTTTAAGGACATTTTGTTACTTGAAAGGATTCAGTTCAATTATTGATAATTATTAATAGTCAATGAAATTTATGAGACTTGGCATACAGTTAAAAAATAATAATTTGAGAGGTATTGTAATAAAATGTACTCGATTGTCTACGAAAGCCTTGACTCTTTACACTTTACTGTATAAAGTGTAAGTATAAGTGATACAGTAAAAAATTTTTTTGATAGATATTAACTAAGAAAACAATATTGTATTATCAAAACCATAGTATGACAAAACAACATTGTATTTATTCTTCCTTTAAACATGAACAAGAATTTAGTTTAATAAAAATACGTACGCTTCGTTAACAATATACAACAATGGCATAAGTAAAAGTAATCAAACGCTATCGACTTCGCGAAATTTAGTAAAAAGTTGCAAAGAACTGCATAAAGTGAGGTTATCGCTCATCGTTCGACCACTTTCTCTCGTCTTTACACGCGCGAGATTTCTGTCCGATATACAGTCTTTCAAATTACATTTTTTCCGAACAATATCCCAATAATACCACGTTCTATTGGCGTGACCTTTAAAAACCAGGTCATAGCTTCGAAATTAATGTGAATGTTACTTATAGTCATCAATGAATACGTTGCTTTTTTATTAGTTTTTACTCGCAACTTTGATTGTTTTTTGTCCGCTATATTCTGAATAAATAGTGGCTAGATTCTCGTTCAGGTCTTCAACTACCTCTATGATAAATTTTATCAGCAATCAGGCAAGAAATTCAATAGTCGAGAGCTAATAAACAAACACAGTTATTTTCACACTTATGAGTGTGGATGAATGAGATTATACACATGTTATGTTGTTTTTATTTTAAGAAAGTTTCTTTAATAATGGGCATAAGAAGAAATTATTCGACATAGATAAAATAGATATAAAAACTATAAAAGTGTATTTAATTATAAGTCAACTTACACATATGTAGTACTGCATTGTACACACATACACATTAGGGTAACTGTGTTTATTGTTAGCATTAAAAATTTCGGGTACAATTTATAACAGGGTTTCAGATTTTTAATACCATAATATTTTCATTATCAATGTAACTGACAGTATGAAATATTATGGTATTAAAAATCTGAAACCCTGTTATAAATTGTACCCGAAATTTTTAATGCTAACAATAAACACAGTTACCCTAATGTGTATGTGTGTACAATGCAGTACTACATATGTGTAAGTTGACGTCTATGATTCAGATACAAATCGATTAAAATTTCTTAGGTTGTCGTGAAATATGTCTTGATGAACACAAAATTGATTATAAAGTGAATTTTATATTATGATACATAAACAGCTACTGACAGTCATATTAAATATTATAGTGTACTTCCGCCTGGAATTGATTGACAGCTATCACAGGTCACTGCAAAAATAATGTTTTATTTTATTTGCCTGATAGAGTTAACTCTAAAACTACTAAAAAGAGCGAAATATTAGTAACTGAAACAACAAAAGTTAACTAAATGCGTCATTAATAGACGATTGAACCGGAAGTCGGGTGATTATGTAATTGTATAATATGAAAAAAAGGGTGCCCTAAAAACACGCGATAGAAGTAAAACTTTTAAAATACAGAGACATGTTTTAATTATTCTTCAATCAAATAACCCAGACATATAACAGATAGTTATACTCATCAAAAATCACTTATATAGCGGTCACATCCACAGCCTCTCGGTTCGTTAGTAGGGTTTACTACCACTGCACCACGTGCCCTGTCGACTTACCCGATGTTTGGCGAATGATTTTAACTTTAAAATGGTAGATACCTAAGTATAAGAGAATGACCAAACATCATGCTATGCTTTTATTTATGTCTCTCCATCTTTCTTTGATCACATTTTTTGGACATATTTTTGTGTTTAATAATCAATTATGTTTATTATCTAGTTAGGCAGAAAAAAGCAGGTCATTTCATCAAGAGTAATCCGTTGCTATATAAATAAACACTGTGTATTTTTCGTACGGAGACACTGAAATACGGAAGCACGTGTTCAATG
>MU160491.1:59627-76501 GCA_015888305.1 Antheraea pernyi | reverse complement strand
CTTTTTATATATTTTGAGTACATTAAGAACATACTATCCCATTCTATCACAAGCTAAAACTTATATATACATTTATAGCTATCACTTTTTAGCTACACATTTTAGTAAAATCGAATTCAAACCCAAGAAAAGTTTCTCTTCAAAAATGTATTAAATATACATTTAACCATAATTACAAAGAAACTCATGACCTGATTTTAATATCACAATCAGATTATATGATTTGTTATGTCTAATTATGGTCTTATATTTCCTGGATGCTTCTTTATAAGCTGCACAAAATCACGAAGTTTTCGCGAAGTTGTGTCAACATAAAAGGCGATTCGTAAAAGTCGTTGCTTGATTAAATATATTCGTATTTTCAGCAACACAAAAGGAGTGGGCTGTTCAATGTATATGTCCTCAGGATAAATTCGATCCAAGGTACCAGAACCATCGGGTATCTGCCTTTAGGAAATTAAATCTTTGCAGAGCTTCCTTGAGATTTTACATTTTAATGTGGCTTTGTGTTACACCGATGCGTAATTTTGATTCATTCTACCTGCCGTATTGATTAACGAATTCTCATTAAAGATTCGATACCTTATAAGGCTATTATTTACTCACTTCATAGTTTGAGTCAGTATTCGTCAAATAAGTTTCTATAAAAAACATCACAAGTTTGGTACTAATTTATTTTATTTTTTTCAAAAAGGTACAATTACAGATAACAGACTGCAATTAAAATGGATAACCTGCGATCCAATTAAAAATTGTGGACTACATTACCAATTTTAACAATAACCTCGGATAGCCTAGTGTAGTGAGATACAATACAATACTATATGCATAAGTGTAAGTTGACATCTATGTTGATTTGTACCTTAACATTTTGTTATAAATTTATTATAATTTTGTTCTCCATATTTAGCTACAGGTATTATAATCTTTAAATAAATAAATAAAATTATAGAGGTCTGTTATTGTACACGTATTACGCAAAAACTTCTTTATATACCTATTCCAATGTTTTTTTTAGTATTACGCATTTGACCTTATCTGAGAAACAGTCATGACTTCTTCGTCATCTAATATAAGATTATTAAAGATTTAAGAAACTGTGAATTTTTACTACGCGTTCAACGATATGTGAAATGGGGCAAGCGGTATAGTAAGCATACCTAGGAGAACGGTAGCAAATGGATAGCATCGTTAACAAACAAATTTTGCAAGGAAAATTAGTTAATGATTTATTTATTTTTTTGTCTTTCGTATGTATCACCTAGTCTTATATAAGAGATATTTGGTAAAAGTAAAGTGTTTATGGTTTGATTTCGACGAGACTTCATTTCCTGGTAGATAAAGCATTCTTCAGAGCATTGTTTAAGCATCATATCATTATGACATTCTGTAGGAATTAATCAGTAATGATAACATTTTATAAAGGTAACATAAAATTCCTAAAATATAGGTTATATTAATACAAAATTATAAACAACTGTACAAATTTAGTTTAGATAAGATAAAATGCGAAGTTTTCTGGAAACAGAACCATTTTTACAAGAATAAGTGCACGAGCACCAGATATTTTCAATGCGATTATTAGGTTATAAATATAACAAGTAGCCTTAAATACAGAGTGTCTTAACTTTTTATAAAATACAACTTAGACACGAGATTTAGTTATCATAATACAATATTTCTAGACGTAGCTTTGTTTTCTATAATTACATTTATTTAAAAACTCCAATTATGTATTATATTTTTGACAAAGTATTAAAAATCTTTAGCGAATGTATGGAGCGTAAGTTGTAATGAATAGATACATAAATTAATGCTGTTATATTAATGCTTCGGCACTGCAATGGTATGAAAAAGAAAACTATTTTCAACTTTTTTATTGATAACGATAAGGTTCGCCAATAATCACTAAACAAAAAAGAAGTAAAGAAAATCAGTTAACAAACACAGAAGAAAAAGATGCTTAACTATATTTTCTTTGCCTATATGTTTGTATATATATACACATTTCAAATATTTCATTGATATTGTGTTTATATTTCGGTAGATATCTTCTAACTTTATATTATTCTTAGACAATATACTATATATGGTACATCAATTTCCAATATTCATACGATATTATCGAAATTATTCACACTTGTTACGCAACTGTCTGATAGGCGGACGAGGCTTAATGTATTTTCGCGAAAGCTGGAGCGATTGCGAAAGGCTCTCGTATTAAATGATGTGGGAAAAATTATTGTTTTCCCTCTCGCTCCTACGTATACCGTGTCGCTCGCACCCGATACGCTCTCCTTTGTACCTCCGGACCGCAATTGCGTTTCGAATCAATTGTTTCGGTATTCCGTACCTATCCACTTTAGGAATTTGATTTTATTTGATGATCGTTTAGCAGTAAACGTTCCTTACTCTATAGGTATTTTCAATGAGGTTTTCTTTTTCGACCGCATTTTCTGAATTGCTTTACATATACAAATCTTTTTTTGACAATACACAGTAATGCTGTACAGAATATAATAAATTTGAATACAACGTATATGAGTCGTAGAGTCACAGTGACTCTTTTAGCATGCCTAGTTTCGAGATCAGTCTTTATGTTGAGGGTCTTGCAGGCCAGCATAGAATTTGGTTAACGAAAGCTGGCACGAATATGGTAGGACCCTTTACACTATTGCAATGGCTTTGAATGTACTTCAAACGCAATATCAATATCTATTAACCAATATCTGGTAACTTAATCGATATAAGCAAGCGCCAGACGTCGATTCAGTACAATAATAATTAATAAAAAAGTGATTGTTTAAAATATTACCATTTAGTTGCGAAATGTTTACTTCCACGTTCGTACAGGAAAAAGCAAATATCTTTCAAGTCTCATTATATTTTTAAAAAGGATCATTAAATTTTCTCTATATATATTTTTTTATAATATAGGAGGCAAACGAACATGTGGCTCACCTGATGTTAAGTGATCACCGCCGTCCATAGACACTTGCAACACCAGGGGAGTCGCAAATGCGTTGCCAGCCTGTGTTTGGAAGAGAGAAGAGTGAGGAATGGGGGAGGGAGAGGGGAAGTTGCATACCCGGCGCTCTCACTGACCGAACGAAACGCAATAATGCAAGCACTGTTACTTTACGTCGGTTTTCTCTGGGTAGTATTACCTCGAGCGAGCCGACACATTCATGTTGAAACCACTAATAGCTTCAGCGTGGGTGGTAACCTACAAAAATTACCACCTATAACATCGCTACATTTGATAATTTATTGTAAATTGGTTCCATTCCTAAAAATACTTTATAATAACAAATTTCGGCTACAAACAGTTGTGACTAAATTAAAAGCCTTGACAAATAAACTTCCTACGAAGAAAACTGTGTATACACATTCATACTTACCATAAGTACAATTAGGTTGAATATGAACGAATTTCAGAACTTTACTTTATTTCGTTGTCAACTTCACGTGAAATATCCCACGTGTTGTTACAATTTGAAAAAAAATCAATTTTTGGAACATGTTTATCTTAAAAATGCATCAATGATGTACATTACAAAATAACGATATTTTTGAAGTGAATACTTCTATAGGAGCGTTAGTATTTTTGGCAGGAGATAAATTTATAATTTCCCGTCATGACATGCTACGTAAGACGTCCGTCGTACGTCAGACTAGCGACCCATATTATAGGGGCCTGTGTACATGTTTTTATTTTCGAACTTACTACGCTATTTCAATTTAGAAATTATGAAATTAAAACAATTCACTCCTTATGGCTGCCTCGATTTTTTTGCATTGTCTTTGTTATATTATAGCATATAAAAGATACAGTATATACATACAGTATTACTTTAGTCCATAGAATCATCAATTGATTGCAAGTGACTACATAGTCATAGCTTTTAAAACAGTACTATTAGATTTATAAATGACCCTGGGATTCAGATAACGGAATACACGAATAGGAGGTCAACTAATACGTTTTGAACTTAACTTTGCCAACTAATCAGGCAAGACCATTACTTACAATTTTCATTTATTCATGATACATCAAGATTCTTATCATTTCTCTCTGTAATTAAGCTATCAGATAACGAGCAGGAGAAACTTACTCGGGTTGATATTAAAAAAAAAATGTCACAAACGTTTCATAAATATGTAAAAAGGTCAAAGTGCAAAATTAAAAAGAAAAGATAAGAAATATAGAGGTCGCAAGGGCCGAACCGCCTCTGGGCACCTCGAGTAATTCAATAACACCCCACTCCATGATAAGGGCTATCGATTTGCAATATTTACCCCAAAAACGGTTGAAGGCCATAGAGTAAATATGGAACAGATGTGGCGGATTTAATTATATGTATATTTTTATTTATTCAACTAGGACTAAATGGCCGAAATTAGGGAAAAACGAGGCTAGTACCAGTCAGGCGATTAGTAGAATTATACACTAAGCCACATGCCATTGATTCTCATAGGATTGTTTCAGAGTCCTTAGTTTGACACTAATTTTATTTCTATTTTATTTATTTTTGTAATAATAATCAACAACTTCTTACCCTTATACCACCTAAGTAGGTTTCCTTTTCCACTCTCACCTATCAAATGTCATCTCAGTATTCACACCTTTTACATACATATCTATCAATTTACACACAACCCATCCATAACTTTTTCGGTCTTCCTCTACTCGTATATCCGTAGACCATCATACTCAAAACTTTTTTAGTTACATGGTTTAATCCACTTATTTTAGATAATTATAATAGCGATTTGTTATCGCCAATATAATATGAAAGTCATCGCTTGTTGTTTTGCACATTCTAAATTGTGTTGAGCCTTAATACACAGACTTATCAATATCCAACATAAAACGTAGGTACCATCTGTTCTGTTTAATCTATGACAATGAGCTCTTTATACAGGCGTGTCGGTTATTGAACTAAACTAGATTGGAGCTGCCTTAAGGTTTGATATACTATTGAATAAATCTTTATCGAGTTAGAATGGTAGTTATTTAGCCTTTATTACTGTATGAACCTTTACGATGTACCTGGAAACTTAAACCCATAACCAAGTATGTGAGTTTCAGATTAGAGATTAGTTTGCAAAACGACCTATAGCAATATTATCAGTTTGATAACAAAATAACGCATTAGATCATTGTTCACAATAACAATTACAAAAAAAAATGAAAACTTATATTTAAAACGTTGTATTCTTTCTCACTTGACAAGAGAAATAACAAGCGACTCGCCCCGGCTTCGCTTGGGCTATACTTATATAGAGTAATTAGCTGACCCGGCCACGCGTTGCTTTGGTTAAGTTATTACACATTGAAATAAAATTATGATAAAATTATTATGTGATTAACAGAACACATGACAAAATAAACTGGAGTTGAAAACGAAATTCAAAATTAAAACGTGGCGCCATCTATGATATATCGTCAACAGTCTTACAGTTGTCTATCAACAAACTAATTTAAAGAGTCATCTGTTCGAACTGATAAATCTTTAAGAAGTACAATAAGCAACATTGACAATCATTTAATATGTAATTTACAATATTTAAGCCATTAACCGAAATACAAATTAATCTATCTCTCAAGTTGGACCAAGTTATACATAAATGCCAACTTTTATGAAGACCGGTTGAGTGGTTTCTGGACACTGGATTTTTATATATTTAGATAATTATCGATGTCATTGCTAGTACTTTACGATTTCCAGTGGATCAAAGTCAAAATAAACTTCGTAAGTATCGTCACATAAATGTCTATATTTATCGTTGCACGTAATATGAAATGCTTATTTTTATACTTTATAGGTTTTTTTAATTTTTATATATTATAGATGGCAAGCGAACAAATGGGTCACCTGATGTTAAGTGGTCACCACCGTCCATAGACACTTGCAAAACCGAAAGAGTCGCTAGTGCGTTGCCAGCCCGTGTTTGGGGGGAGGTGAAGAGAAGCGGAGGTGAGGGGAGAGGGTAAGGGAGGTGGGCCCCCGGCGTTCTCACTGACCGAACGTAACGCAACAATGCAAGCACTGTTACTTCACGTCGGTTTTCTGTAAATGGGTGGTACTATCCCGGACGAGCCGACCCATTCATGCTGAAACCAGTAGCTGAATCAGCGTAGCTCTATCACCTACTAAATAGTACCTAGGTATTAATGTTTGAATATGGTGTTATCTGATGTTAGATAATGTTGTAGTCTAAGAGTAAGCATGTTTTACTTAACTCTCTAGTGCAGTTGCTGGAACATACTAACAGGTGCTTGGTGACAGGTTTTCAACTTGGGTGGTAGCTAACCAAGTGGACGTAGAAAAAAGCCCTATCACCATTCTGTGGATTTCTTTACGATGTTCTCCTTCACTGAATGCTCGGGATCAGTCATAATGATTCCAATCTACGTCACTCAACGCGGTGTCTGAACACGCATTTTTTTTATCATTTTTCATTTTTTTATTGAAGCACAGCAAAGTGACTGCACTGTGCATGATGGTAAGCACTGTACAATCCTAAAACAATGGCGACCACCGAGTGACACATTATCCATCGCCGGTCGCCGCTGTCATGCCGGTCTGCGAAAAGCTAGATATGAACAGGCTGATCCCGAAACGCGACCCGCAGTAGATTTTTCGCCATTACATGGTGGTTGCGACCCAGTCAGGCTGTAAAACTCTACGACCCCGCTTTCGCCATTGCCTCGTTCATTATTCAGCAGGGTGCACCACGTGCAGGTGAAGTTGGCTTGGGTGTCTCAAGTCTTAGATGTTATTCGATACCCCTTACACCCCATAACAGTAGATAGCTGCGCCATGATCACTTAAAGTGTGTGATAATATCTTTTAAGTATTTATTTACAAGGCACACATTACAAATAATAATTTCAAATGCTTACAGTTCGGTACTATTAATAGTTTTTTTTAGTCTGCTATATTATCAAAGTGTATATGTATGCCCATTGTATATTGTATGCACATTCCATATATTCGGTGAATTAACCAACTTTATATCATATATATATATATATGATATAAAAATAATAACAAATATATAGAACAAGCCGTCCATTAGTGATTTGCACTCGGTTACCGGAAACCACTATTATCGCGGACACGCGAGTTTCCTGTCGCCGCGGGAAACGTTCGCGGCAACTGCTTCCGGTTGCGTTTTTCAACGGAAACATGGTAATAGTTTCTCTATTAGGCTCTAATTGATATTACAGGTGTAAATTATCTATTCGGTAATTAATTGGTGAATTAATCTTTCATTGTTGAATGTCTATTTGAATTAGTTATATGCATGAGTGAATGCATCATACATTTTCTAAAAATTGATAAATGTTCTTGTTCTGACATCAAATAATTAATAAATTATCTATACATATAATTAAAATGAAATGTCTGTAGCATTATCATCATCAGCTTGCTGCAGAGATCCACTACAGGATCATAGACCTCTTCCCGAAGGAAGGTATGGGCGTAATCACCACGCCAGCACACGACGTATTGACTATTACAAACTCTGAGAGATCCACAGTTCTGTTTCCTCACATACAGGAGTGTCATAAGAACATTTCTCAGGTTCAGGTTTCTTCATGGTATTTTCCTTCATCGTCAGCCGATAGTATTACCCCAATTTAAAAAAAAATGTCTGTATTAAAATTAAAATAACAGCTTTTTACTGAATGACTATGAAAGTATATACGTTACATATAATAAAAAAATAATTATTCACTTTTTTAATTTTTTTTTTTTTGCCTCTCTAATCTTTTGTTTCGGCTAATCTTCGAAATGGTCGGACCGATTTTGACGGAAATATCATTGACAGATAACTGAAATTTTAGAAAGTGGCATGTGCTATTTTATTTTAGACTGTTATGAAATAGCTCAACTGATTTTGACGTGACTTTTACAGAGACATGGAAGACTTTTGAGAGTATAACATAGACTACAAACAATTACCTTTTTACATAGGAGATAAGCAGGTATGACAAAATGATATAAAAGTAATTTAAAGTCGATAAAAGGATTGTAGGTATTAATAAGAAAATTTAAATTTAAAAAAGACGGCCATGAATTAAATAGAATAAAATACGTAGGCAGTACTATTATATAAGAATTGTTGATTTACATACATTCACTATTAATACAAAAGTACCCGCTGTTGCTCATCAGCTATCAGTAGACAATCTCACACTTAAATCAAATTAGATGAATACAATACAACAGAGTAATATAATTTAAATTAATCATATTAAACTTAACAAGGTATGATACATATGCCTCTCCACAAGCTTGACTTTCTTATGAATATAGCTGTACCACATAATTGTGAACCCTGTGGATCGATGCAAGATTTGCAACACTTGTTGATCCTTTTCATAACCGCACCACACGTGCTGGTCTTCGGAGCCCCAGTTTTACGGTAAATCCTATTTGGGCACGAACTAGAAAGTTCGCAACATATTTTCTTTGCCGTACCGTGAAGCTGTGGAACAATCTCCCGGCGAGTGTGTTCCCTCCTTCCTATGACATGGGGTCCTTCAAGCGCAACGTGAAGAGATACTTACGCAGGCCGGCATGACAGCGGCGACCGGCGATGGATAGTATCTCTCTCGGTGGTCGCCATTGTTTTTGGATTGTACTGTGCTTACCAGCAGGCACAGTACAGTCACTTTGCCCAGCTACAATAAAAAAAAAACATAATATGACCGGAATAATACCAAATGAAAATCTATAATACATAAATTGAAGCTGAACACCTGTAAGCATAGACGCGAAGATTATATCTAAATTTGATTTTAGGTCTAAGACAGTTGAATATGCGACAGTTAGAGACATGTGCTTTGTGAATCAATGTCCGTAAAGGGAATAAAGACAAACAATCTCTTACTATTTCTATATAAACAAAGTAATACAGGTTTGCCGTTGTGCACGCATCACTCAAAACTACTGAACACATATTGATGTTTTTGGTTTAAACTTCTGAGACACTTAGCCTTTACCTAAAAAAAAATTATCACGATATCTACGTTCAATGTAAAGTTTTAATAGTTTAAAGAGATTACTGTTTGTTTAGACAAACTACACACTACGCACGGGTATAGCCATGTGTGTTTTCTTGCCATGATGAAATGGGGCAAGCGATGTCGTGCTTATGTTTTTTTCTTCTGTATATAATATTGTTAAGCCGATACACGACACAGATCAGGTCGCAGCTATCAGCTAGTACAAAATAATGTAATAAAAAACGATTAAAAGAATTATTTTTATAGGTGGTAGAGCCATGGTTTCCTCATGAATGGATCGGCTCTCCCGGAGTAGTGCCACCCTCTCATAGAAAACCGACGTGAAGTAACAGTGCTTGCATTGTTGCGTTTCTTTTGGTCAGTGAGAGCGCTACAGACCCATCTCCCCTCTCCCTCCCTCTCCCCCTCCTCCCCCTCACCTGGCTGGGCTCCACAGGCTGGCAACGCACTTGCGACTTCCCTGGTGTTGCTAGAGTATGGACAGTGACGATCACTTAACATTAGGTGACCCAACTGTTCGTTTGCCTCCTACGATGTAATAAAAATGAATTAAATACTTTTAATTAACTTATATTAGATATTGAAAAATTAAACAAAGTATCTTAGGAAATCAAGTAATTTCCGCTAGCACCTGCCTCGGAAGACCACAATTTTGTTTGTAACATTTAATTACCGCTCTGGAATTTTACGATATAGCCCCGCTTTACAAATACCTATTTATAGAAGTAATGGTGTCTGTATCCAATGAATTTCCATGGAGAGTTTTTAATTAAATAAATTAAAATAGTTGATTTTTATATCTGCCCTCCCAATACATTATTGATAATCTAATGTATTTCCGCAAATACTTAGATAAGATGAATTTAGTAAAATACCAACATAATTTAAATACTTACAAATAATAACAAATTGGTCCTTCCATGTTTCTTGCTCACTGAGGCATAGGATGGATCAATATGTAAACGATGGCGACGACTGGAAATGACGCCTACATAAACTACTGTAAACACCTAATGACAGATAAACTTTATGCTATATTGATTGTTGAAAAAGTCACTGTGATTTTTCACTGTTATTATAACAGATGCAAAATAACAGTGACAAGAAAATAACGTTTCAAATGAAACTGAAATACATCGAATACGGGAACGCGTTGATGAAGCGATACGAATGAACGGAAACAGGGCCTCATCGGTCACGTCGTCTCGGAATTCTCACAAAGAGAACGTCTATACAATTTCAGAATTTCACAGCGTTAATGTCGTCAAATGGTTGAAAGCTTCCCAATTCTCTTTTATGAAATACGCAAGTATTGTTGCGAATCAATCCGTCATATAAATAAGTAGCATGCGTCCTATATGTGTCTGCGGGTCGTTTTAAAAAGCTGGGAGTGTAATGATGGATTGTGTTGGGATGGAAACCATTTATGTCAATGTTTTAAGATATTTTTATACGCGTTTTGACTCCAACTTATAGAGTACATTGACAGTCAACTGATTATATGCCGATTTGTCTAAATCAATTTTGAAAAGTTGTTCCTAGGTAAAGAGTTTATGCATGAATATCCATGGCTGAGCTTCTTAAGCGATTGCCCAAAAAAGTCCTGTGAAGCTGTGAAGCCACGTCAAGCCAATAGCGTTAGATAGTTCGAAGAAATAACCTGAATATCCTAAGAATTATTAAACACTTAGTAGTCCTGTACGATTCTGTCTCAGTTAAGCCGTCCATTAAGCCTCAGTTAATAAGTAGAAAGATGAATATTGTGAAAATTAATTCGGCTAAGATTTTCCCCTTACAAAAGCGTAAGGGTCGACATCTGCGACTTCTGTGCGAATCAATACTTGCAATAACTGGGCTACAATGCGGAGTACTAGGAGGGGATTTCGTTTCTTTTGTACGCGTATAATAATACTCTATTCACATTCCGATATTACGATTATTCGATGTTCGAGTGACGTGTGTTACATTGACGTACGGATTTGATTAAATATTCAACATATGTTATAATATGCTATCTTATAAGTATTATATGTAGAATTTTCATTTAGAAAGAAATTCAGGAAAGAATCTTCCCAGTTTTATATGTATACTAACTTTAGCCCGGGACTTCGTTTACGTAGAAAATGAAAATGTTTTTAAATAATACATACCCTAAGGAGCTGTTTTAGGTTAGGTTACATGATCTACATAAGGCTTATATTAATAAGAGTGGAACATCAAAACGTAAGCTCTCAAAAGAAATAAAAATCCGATTTTGAAACATTCCTGACTAGCCATACAGCCTTTCTCGATAAATGAGTTATGCAATATTAAAAGATTTTTTCAAATCGGATTATTTGTTTCTGAGATTAGCTCGTTCAAATAAACAAACTCTTCAGCTTTCTAATGTTAATATATATATAAATACAATACGAGCGTCGGCTCACGACTTCGTCCGTTTTCGTTTCTCTATAAATCACATCAAGCGGTTTTTCTTCAGGATATTAACTTATGAATTTGCATCAGCGACATGCTACGAGCGTGTCGAGCATATTGCGCGGCCTGCGTCAGACTAGCGATACGTAATATATCGGCATTGTACGTGTAATACTGATATTTTATATCGAGATTGTACAGCCCATCTAAGACTTGAAACATCCAAGCCAACCTCACCTGCACCTGATGCACCCTGCTGAATAACGAACGAGGCAATGGCGAAAGCGGGGTGGTATGGTTTTACAACCTGACTGAGTCGCAACCACCATGTATACGGCGAAAAAGCCCGTCATAGTGATTCGCTTTTGCGGGTCGCGTTTCGGAATCAGCCTGTGCATATCCAGCTATTCGCAGGCCGGCATGACAGTGGCGACCGGCGATGGATAGTGTGTCACTCGGTGGTCGCCATTGTTTTTGGATTGTACTGTGCTTACCATCAGGCACAGTGCAGTCACACGTCGGTTTTCTATGAGAGGGTGGCACTACCCCGGACGAGCCGACCCATTCATGCTGAAACCAGTAATAATTTCAGTGTGGCTCTACCACCATGAAATTCCTTTCCTAATTTTTAATAACTACTTCTGTGTAAACAAAACAAAATCATTCTACGAACTGTGCAACATATTTACCAGAAAACTAGCTCAAAACCTACATACAGTAAAAAACAACATATGTATTCATTCGAATTAGTACATTATTATAGACAGCATTCTTCCAGGCAAGCATGTGAAAAATGTAATGCGTATGGATATTTAAGGTGTGTAGTACTTTGTGCTCAATTTGATTTTTTTGAAAATTCTTTTACTAATAGAAAGCCACGTTATTTGTGAGTGTCATAGGCTATATATCATCACGCTAAGACCAATAGGAGCGGAGCAACAATGAAAAATGTTTTAAAATTGGGGTTTTTTTCCCTTTTAAGAGCTGCCGCTGCGTCTTAGCTTAAAATAACTATTCCACGCGTACGAAATCGCGGGCAGAAGCTATTAACTAATGATATTATCTATACTAAAGTACTGCGTTCATAATAAGATCTGTTCAAAAAAAATATTTTCGAGTAACATTAAGTGTTTGTTTCATTAATATCGATTCAGTCTATCAAAATATATTGTAATTCTAATGACGACGCGATTTAAGTACGACAGAAAAGTAGATAACTTTATTCAGATGACTTTATTAATCGCTGTTTCTTACATAAAGTTCCACGCGAACGAAATCGCGTGCACAGCTAGTATGTATTTTTTATTTTATTTTATTTTAAATTCTTAGGGAAACTTACAGCTAGACAAAAAAAATTACACGTATAAACATAAACGAGGACCATTTACAAGCTTCCGCATCTATAAGAAAATTTTCATTTTCCTTAAGAAAGTATGATCCGAATAAGGAAATAAAAAATAAAAAAAGCTGGAACTAAGAACGCATTTAAGTTTCTGATCACTTGTGATAAAGAGATCTACGTTCAGATCACTAACTAATTTGTTAACACTGTTACCAACTCTAATTATGTACGAATTTTGCCTGTAGGTCGCCTTAACAACCGGGTTATAAAGTATACTGTGGTTTCTGCTAGGCATAGCTGGTACACGCAAGTTAAACTTACTCAGTGATTCCGAACAATCAATTTTACCAGTGAGTATACAAAGAAGATATACTATATCAGCGATTTTTTGTACATAAGCTGTATACAGCTTAGGTTGTGTTATTGTAAATAAACAGTTAATATCGTATATAAATATAATACAATATAACAACAATAAAAACAAATTATGATGTTCATTGTATGAAATTCATTCATGTGCGCCGATCGAACTTGAGGTCACTTTAGGTTCAATGGTTGGCCCCACGAGGCCTATCAAACTATAGACTGCACGGGTCATTCATCAACAACTAGAGAACACGTTTCAATCGATATGAAAAATATCACGACATATAAGACGATATTAGTATAGGCATATACGTCAAAACAAAACCGGGACAAAGTTCTAACATTTCCTATAGTTCTACGTAGCCGCGTTGGTAAGCGACATAGTTTTCAAGCTTTTACCGGTTTTCATACCTTCCCCGACAAACGTCACATATCGTGTACGCTGTTAATTCGAAATTGTACTATCTCTGGAAAGCTTAAAGTCGATTTTCATCCGACTGGATAGATAAAAGAGGTCTTTTAGTTACAAATTGCTTTTTACGAGTACACATCTAGAGATGAAAGTTGTCATGAGGGTTTAATTCAAAGGCAACGTTAGTCGGTGACACTTAGAACAATTCTGTTTATTTATTTAATTTCACATAACCTCACCTTTACATACACCTTTGTAAATATAGTCTGCAGGCTATAGCCACGGCCGTAGCTAGGGAAGGGGAGCACTGTGGGGCAATGTCTTACCTTGAAATCATGATGCTCCACTTTAAAATACCAAAAACTAAGTTAAATTATTATATGAAATTGTTTGTTCGTAGTTTGAGTTTAAAAAAATTGTAGCAATAGGTATCTCGACTTTTCCGAACATACCACAGTTTGTGACATTCGAGGGCAGATTAATTATGATATTTTTTTTACTTCCGCCCTACCTGTAACCGATGCTGCCCTACTTCAAATTCGACTCTAGCTACAGCCCTGGCTATGCATAAACGATCGCAAGAGTACTGTGGTATTAAGGCTGCTCATATTACGATTTTTGAAAAATTTGAAATCAACAAGAAAATATATAACCAAAACAATGCATGGTGGGTTTTTTTCTTTTATAGACCTACAAAGAAGTCTGTGAGGACATATATCTGTCTTTTAAGAATAGCCTACTACACTCATTATATCTTCTAAAAAACTAATGACGTACAATTCGAGAACTATTTAGACGGATCAAGTTAAATTCGTTAGTTAAATTAAGCATTTCATGCTTATTCGTATGATTATAATATATCTGTACATATAATAAAGATGTAAATCTAAAGTATCTTGTACTTTTTTTGATTTTCGATGAAAATATTTGCTCTGGGAATACGTAATATTTCAATCATTTTTTAAAATGTCTGTACGTATGTCTATCTGTCTGTCTGTTTGTTTGTATGAACACGCATCACTGCTAAAGTACTGGTTTCATAATAAGAACCTCATATAAGAAAATCATAAAGCATATCCTCAGGAGTAACTTAGCCTCTGTTTCATTAAAATCGGTCCACTCTATCAAAAGTTATTGTAATTTTAATGGCGCCGCGACTTAAGTATGAGAGAAAAGCAGATAAGCATATGGACTAAATACGTTCAGAATACTTTATTAGTCTATACTTGTTCCACGTGGACGTAGTCGCACGCACAGCTAGTTAATATATATATATATAATTCTTCTGTTCGTGTGTATGTGGTTGAACTCTTTCTAAACGGTTGCACTGATTTTGATAAAATTTTTGTGTATGTTCCAGTGGATTCGAGAATGTTTTAGATTCATAATTGGATACCACTTGACAAACTAAGATCCCGCCAAAACTCCCATAACGCGTTGAAACAAACAAACAATCTTATTCGTTTTATATTAGTAGTGCAAGTTATAACCTGTAAAATGTGTCTTTTATTTTAAAATCCAGTATTAAAGAATGGGGCGCTGTCTAATAAAGGATATCTGCTTTAAGACCCCTTAATATAAAAATAATAATTATTCGCAGTAATAATTCACATTCCGTCCTTCCCGCCTACACCCCTGAGATATAAAGCATGATTATACGACTACCTCGTAACGAACAAAGACAGGTTATAAATGTAATATTCCCTGATATAACCAGTTTTATTATCTTATCTAATGAGTTATTCGGACCTAGATTTACTAAATCACTTTCCTCTGAAAATTTTCTGCGCGTAAATTGCGACAGCGATAAAAAATTTACGGGACAAACTTTTTTTCCGACGATTCATTGTCATTTTTTTTCTATCTTCATCGCATCTTGTCATCTTTGGGGTAATCAGAAGGAATTGGACATTATCTTTTTTTTACTTCCGTCTTTCCTTATTTCTATATGCATTGGTAACTTCAAGTAACCGCATCAGTTCTGGATATATTTCAACATTCTTTACATTTATTTTCATCGGTTGAGATTTTATATTTTCATCTCTTATAGTTTCATCCCCACCGATTTACTTGCTTATGATTGGTCGTTGTAGATTGACAGTATGACAGTATCTCGACCTTATAAGAAGTACTTTAAATATAAAACTCTATAAAAGTGATTAGTAAATATTTATCCAATATGATAAATAATAATTGATATATTTAGATATTTATAACACTTGCTTATGATTGATCGTTTAAGATCGACAGTATCTCACCAATCATAAGAAGTACTTTCAATACAAAGCTTTATAAAAATTATTAGTAATTGTTTACCCAATATGAAAATACTAATCGATATACATTTTTATAACACTTGAAAGTATTTGATCTATCGCTAAGATAAAAATTACGGTACAATAACTAGTCAAGTGAATGTTAAAAATGAAACGTTTTATAGATGATTTTTTTTTTATAGTTAATGCATTTATAACAATTATAACCACAGATACAAGTGTAAAGAAGCATTTGCATTACAAGTGATATGACTTATATCTTGTAATTTACATATGTAGATTTGTTAAAGAGATTTCTCTTTAAGAATGCATTTATTTACAAAGAGAAAGGGCTTGTAATGTTTGATAAACAAGGTATTTATACACATACATATATCGGTATTTAACATTGATACACAGAATAAATAAATAATTTATATATATTATTTATGAATTATTTTGTTATGATTAAATCATTATTCGTATCACAGAAAATCAGTTGTGTGCGGTGGTCGAATCTATGACCTCTTGGTTTTTTTTTTTGTGTCATAAGTGGCTAACGAACAGGTGGGTCACCTGCTGTTAAGTGATCACCGCTGTCCATGGACACTAACAACACCAGAGGAATCGCAAGTGCGTTGCCACCCTTTGGGGTGAAGGGTTTAGGGGAGGGAGAGGAAGAGGAAGAGAGGGGAGGGGAGGGGGGGCCTCCGGCGCTCTCACTGACCGAACTAGCACTGCACCACCAGACTTGTTAAGTTGAAAGTTAGGAGTTTATTAAGGCACATTGATTTCAGAATTGTTAAGCCATTTTACAAATATCAAGCATGACAGCTGTCAAAAAGTTTTATGTACCGAGAATGTCATGGGGAGTTTTTTGCGGGATCTTCGAATGTCATGTAGTAGATTTTACATTTTACTAGCGGGCCCTGTTATCACATGTTATTCCTCCTTCATAATAAAAAAATCTTAACTAATTATATACCTAAACCTTCCCCATGAATCACTTTATCAAATGGTGAAAACCACATGAAAATCCGT
>MU160491.1:46304-58787 GCA_015888305.1 Antheraea pernyi | reverse complement strand
AATATTTTGAACATTTGTGACTTTATTACTAGGTGTCATGGTTGTAATTAGGTTGAACTTAAAACTGTTTTAAAACTTTTTTTATCCCTTTCTTAGTAAACAAATAGCTACAAATAAGCATATATTTACGCGGATAGCTTTTAGCTTCGATTTTGTACGTGACCATTTATCTAGTTATTGTTGATCGAAGCTTACATAGCTTTTTTAGTATACGTGTTGGGTATTAATCCATAGGCATCATCGAGCTCAAGAAATCTCTCTCATAACTGTTTAATACAGTCTGGTAACCAATGAGCTATAAAAAATCGTATATTGTAGTAACAACATGAAAATATAGAGTAACAAAATTTCAGCACTGTTTAACACCTGTCTACCTAACCCCGAACGCCGTAATGTAAAAATAACAACCCCACAGAACACGAAAGCGTCCGGTTCACAAAAACGTTCATTCAAATAACAGAAAATAAAAATATATCGTCCGTACCGTATCTCAGCCAATAAAGCCGCTCGCTTTAAAGCGTACGAACTAAAAGAACGAACGAATGAATGAATGAACGGTTGAATGAATTAATTTTTAACAATGGCGCCGGTTTAAATAAGTTAGTTGTGATAGAGTGTAATTAAATTCTTTTCTTGTTTTGTTTTGGAATGAATAGATTAATTATTCGTGTCATTGTTTTAGTAAATATAATTTTGATTCCATTGTACCTGCTTTTTTACCTGAAATTGTATTACTTTATTTGTTTAAGTTTATTGGAATTTGTAATGATAAATACCACGTATCAACACCCGACTTGTTGGTAATTTCAAAAGATGATAAGTTCATATTATTTTGTTTGCATATTCAAACGGTACAATTTGTACACCTTTAACTTTGTTATCATTAGTTGATTTGAAAAATTGCTTCTATATTCTATCACTTTTTAAAGCGTACGAACTAAAAGAACGAACGAACGAACGAATGAATGAATGAACGGGTGAATGAATTAATTTTTAACAATGCCGCCGGTTTAAATAAGTTAGTTGTGATAGAGTGTAATTAAATTCTTTTCTTGTTTTGTTTTGGAATGAATAGATTAATTATTCGTGTCATTGTTTTAGTAAATATAATTCTGATTCCATTGTACTTGATTTTTTACCTGAAATTGGATTAGTTTTTTTTTTGTTTTATTGGAATTCTTAATGATAAAAACCACGTATCAACATCCGACGTGTTGGTAATTTCAAAAGATCATAAGTTCATATTATTTTGTTTGTATATTGAAACGGTACAATTTGTACACCTTTAACTTTTATATCATTAGTTGATTTGAAAAATTGCTATATTGCTAAATAGAATATTCCACTTGTTTATATATATAAAAGGTTATTGACTAAGGTCATCATGCTATTACCGTTAGAAGCTGAGCAATAGCCAGATAAATTATGGGTGAGAGATTACGAGAGAACGAAATAATAGTGAGGACAAGGGTGTATTCCGGAGCAGGATATCGGGAGTCGAAAATGAGTTGACTCCCCTACGAGAAGGGAGAAAGGCGTATTGTGAATGCCTTTGCCGCGCGGCTACGTACACAACTGTCGTGCGTTCTACAACATTTATTAAGTACCTAGTTAATTATTTATTTATTACTTAATTATTATCTGCCTTACCTACTTAATTGTGTAGCCAGTAATTAAAAAACAATAAATATTAAGCCCGATCAAAAAATTGTTAGTCAAATACGTTTATGTATGCAAATTTTGAGTATATTTTTCTCAAACCTTCCGACTTTATATGGATTCCATGGTATACTGACGCATTCATAACTATTTGCATGTATATAGCACGTATCAGTTATTCTTTTAATATAAAATTTTAGGTACTTATAAAATTTATTTCTGCACAGTTACCTACACGTTTTTCGATGTATATTCTCTCAAAAAAATCGTTCTAGTATCCCCTCTGGCAGCCTTTACAAAAATATATATCAAATATTGGTACTTCTAAAATAGTTCGAAAAATGAATATATACTGTAATAATAGTATGGGTTCCGTAGGTAAAAGCGATTAATCTAGCATTCGGTTGAGTGTTACGTTATGTGATAGCTTATGTCTCGTGCTTGCCCAAATACAACATGGTTATCTATAATCCTTATATATATATAATTCTTCTGTACATGTGTATGTGTGTAACTCCTCCTAAACGGCTGTACAGAGTATGATAAAAAAAATTATGTGTATTCAAATGTATTCAAGAATGGTTTAGATTCACAATTGGACCCGATTGGGCCTGCTAGTATACTTCTATTAGCTGTACACCACGGGCTTTGTAGGGCCATTAAATAATTAGGAAAGGGTCAATCGAAATAAAAAACATTAGTAGCCTAGATCTATTTACGAATATTTCTGCATCGAATACTTATAATCCGATGTCGATACGTTTAGTTTTGTGTTGACATAATTAATGATGTAGGTAATAATTTATAAATTTCTTATGATAATTTCAATGTTCTAACAAGATGGTGACTGCCTTGTTAGAACTTTCCGAAGAGTTTTTGTGATATTTCAGAATTCATGCCCATTTCAATAATCGAACTATATTATGTAAAATATCACCAATATTACAAAATATAAAGTCAAATAATACAAGATTATGAATAAAATATAATCAATCATTTATGTATAATATAAAATAAAATATAAAAGCCAAATGAAAGACCAAAATCCCACCACAAAATCTTATGTGTATTTATGTCGTTATAATAACTTTTATAACCCTATTGAAGTCAAAGCTTTTCAAGGTCGGAGTTCATAGAGCCGCTTCAGTTGCGCAGAGATATTGCCTCACTGAGCGTGTTCTGCCGTCTATATTATGGCGAGTTTTCTGAAGAGTTATTCAATGTGATCTCTTCCTTTCCTTTTCATAACCGCACCACGCGCGCTAATCTTCGGAGCCACAGTTTTACGGTAAATCCTATCTGGCCACGAACTAAAAACTTCGCAACGTCTTATCTTCGCCGTACCGTGAAGCGGTGAAACAATCTCCCGTCCAGTGTGTTTCCTCCTTCCTATGACATGAAGTGAAGAGATACTTACGCAGGCCGGCATGACAGCGGCGACCGGCGATGGATCGCATGTCTCTCGGTGGTCGCCATTGTTTTTGGATTGCACTGTGCTTATACCATCAGTCACAGTACAGTCGTTTTGCCGAGCTATAATAAAAAATAAAAATAAAATTTTGTTTTTTATCGTCATGGAAGTTGTGTTTAAATTTAACAATGAAAAAAAAAACAGAGATCTTAGAATTTATTTGACAACGGACATAAGCTTTTTGTTTGGCATTGCAACATGTATAAATTACAAAAAAGAGTAACGTACATGGAATTATAAACAACTAGCTTTTACACGCGACATCGCTCGTGTTAATATTGACTCTACTATTCATCAGGAATAATGCGTTTTTTTCTGGATGAAGGATACCTGATGTCCTATGTACCTAATCTTTTTGTTTTTTGTTTTGGTAAATCTACTGTTACTGGTATTAATTTTTTTAAATAAATACAAACTTTTCTTGGGTATAATGTTTTATTTAAACAAAATCCGCATATAAGTGGTTTTTATTTTTTTATAAACTAGCTGTGCCCGCGACTTCGTCTGCGTGGAAGTTTATGTAAAATCAGAGATCAATAAAGTCATCGGAATGTATTAAGTCCGTTTACTTGTCTACTTTTCTCTCGTATTTACGCCGCATCGTCATTAAAACTACAATAACTTTTGATAGAGTGGAGCGATTTTAATAAAACATACACTAATTTATTCTCAAGGATATGCTTTACGATTTTCTTGTTGAGGTTTTATTGTGAACCCTATACTTTAGCATTGATGCGTCTTCATACAAACAGTCAGACAGACATTTCTAAAAATGATTGAAATGTTGTTGTATTCTATTACTTATTCTTAGACACTTTCAACAAATTTTTTTATACGAAAATCGAAAATAGAGTCACGTGTTTTTACATTTTTATTATATGTATAGATATAGATAATATAAATAATTGTGTTAAACCAAAATGGATTTTTGTCGAAACAAACGGTACCCTAAACCGTCAGAGCACTAGACCGTGCAGTTTTCAATCAACGAAAACTTATTAATTCACTCCGCAGTGTCAGGCGCGACCACAAACTAAATAAATCAGCTAGCTCGTTACATTGATGATAACATCAACCTTGATAACAAATTTAATATGGATTTTATCCATACGTTAACAGATTACATCTAGAATTGTAGAGTATCGCAAGCTAGAAAAGGATATGTAAATTCACTTATATGTTATTATTCTGGAATGATCATGACCAGTGTCCCTTAGGTGACCCAACTTGCAAGTTAGCTTTTCAATATGGCACAAAAACTTTCCGGTAGTACTGGCCATTTTTTTTATTACTTCTTGTTTTCTTTTTTATTTCAGAAGAGATAATTTTCTAATGCATATATATATGCAATAAAAAATTACAATATGAATACATGTAAAGAGGCAGCATAAAATCAGGTCGGCTAACTTTAATATTGTGTCCATTGCGTTACAATTATGTTTATTTGTAGAATCTCCGGAATTGCTACGGCTATTGTGAAAATTTTGTCACTAAGAGAAAGCTTGACATATACTTAACTTATTCACCGATTTTAATTTGCCTCTGATCTTCGTTACTATTTAACACCTATGGTAAGCATCATGATATGTAGTTTGGTAAATATTTTGAAAAATCATCTATATGTTAGTGTAGAGTGGAAACTAAATTCAGAGGATAATCATGTATCCAGCATTCACCCGTACAAGGAGATCCTCTTTTTCGTGATACCCCGGCTGAATTTGTGGCTTAGGTCGCTGATCTTGATAACAGGACACTAGTTTACACTAGCATTGGTTCTATAACGGTTTTCTAGGGACTTTCGCCGGTTTTAGAATTATTTGTAAACCCAGTTATGCTCAGAGCGGTTTGCAAATTGCGAGATTCAAAATATACTCAGATTTTCATAGAGGGCAGCACTTGTAGTCGTTCAAAGTGCGTTCGGGTAAATCAGTGTCGCTGATCTTGATAACAGGACACTAGTCTACATTAGCATTGGTTCTATAACGGTTTTCTAGGGACTTTCGCCAGTTTTAGTATTATTTGTTAACCCAGTTAAGATCAGAGCGAACTTGTAGTCGTTCAAAGTGCGTTCGGGTAAATCAGTAATAGTGACAGACACATTCAATTTCATTGTTTAAAGTAATAATGAAAAATATTCGTGCTAATATATACTTAATACGGGAAATAAAAGTACGGGACATTTAGTAAAAGTGTCATCAAAATCGGTTCATTTATTCTGGAGATCAGCTCAAACAAACTACAACCCCTTTGAATTTATATATATTAAAAAAAGCCGTTATAAACCATTTAAGGAGTCATTTTAAACGTAGATTTGAGTTATTTTATATATTGTAGTATTCGTTTCGGGTAACACTGAGATTTTTGTATGTAGTTCTTTTATGTAGCTGTTCTCCATGTGCTATGTAGGTCGTTGACCAACTCATATAGAGTTAGAGATTTGCATAGACAATAGATATATCACATAATGTTATCGTAGACACTCGGTTGATTTTTTTATACCTTATTACTTATCGACAGACACTGTGACGCGTTCTTAGTAATCCTTATTGATATGTCAAGAGGTTACCAATTGAGTTCTTTGTAAATGATTAGTTTTTATGAGCGCTGCCTTAACTATAAGAGATTTATGATTGAGTTTTAGAGAAAAGTTGTAGATCTTCGTAATGCTTACAAAAATGTCACGGACAGCAAATGTCTAACTTAACTTTATTCCAACCGAGTGTTCCACGACACTCACGCATTTTTAATGAATAAAATCCAGCTACATCCCTGTAATATTATACCAAATGAGTTAATCCCGGACAAGCCACTCAGACTCTGAGTTATCTCGGAAAGCGGTATGTAAATCAGACGCGCTCGTATCCCGGAAAAATATACAGAAAAATGTATTTGAATTCTGCAAAAGAAATATTACGCAACGTTACGCAGTATGTTAAGCCATCCAGCGTACTGCAGTACTGTGCGACGAGCAGTACGCGCGTACTTCTAGCTTAAGAAAGAACCTAGGAATAATACGATTGTAAGTAGACGTGAAATACTGCTTTAAAAATGGTATACCAATTTAGTGATTAGAACATCCAATTCATTTTATAACATAAACACGTCTGTACGTACGTTAAGTGATAGCGGGTCAAGTTTTTAGGTCACAATAGATAAAGCATATCTATACGTATTTGCTGATCAGAATTTGGTTTTGCACGTGATATTATAGGGCTAGTATAGGTGCCTGTGCCTGTTTGTTCTTGTTCTTCTTTTTCTGGTTATGGCTCCTCAGAAGCACTTGCCAGTGTGAATGTTTTGTTTAAATGGATATTATAACATATTTTACTTTGGAACTCTCCTCCAAAGACGGTTTATTGTTTCCTGGTATCGTAGTTAGCATATTGGGACACCGCGTTGATCGACCTAGCTTCGAAGGTCCGGAGTTGTCGGTGAAAGAAATCATCGCGATAAAACCATACCATGGTGGCAAGGCTCTTTCTAAGCCCGCCTAGCTACCTACCACACCCTCAGGCTGAAAATCTGCCGCCAAGCATTGTTTTAACTTTAATCAACCAATTCAGCATCACACTACTGAACACATAGTGAATAAATAGTTCAATTGTCTGAGCGAAAATCCCCCAATGACTCAACCGACTCGCCTTTTATAGCATACAGTCAAGTTAAGAATGGCCGGTAACTTTTGACCAATGGCGTCTCAAGTCATTAGTAACACCACCGATGTAGTCAATAGTAAGTCAATAGTACGTAGAGTGGTAACATTATAATTAAAAAAAAAACTAACAACTAGTTTTACAATTAATAAAAGTTTGGATTACGTTTTCGATTAGGCACAAAATATCTTTACGAATAACCGCAAAGCCTATATTATTAATTATTAAACATATCTTATATGTTTTTAACAGTGTTACTTGAATACAAACAGGAAGTAATAAGTTTCAGACCACCCGCGAATATTAACCAAACTTATAATTTACTACGCAATTTAGCGATAAACTATTTGTATTTTGTGTGCGTAGAATTTTATTTAACTAAATAAGAATCTACTAATATAGATAATTATGACACATTGCTAGTGATTGTCAATTATATAAAAAAAGATGTATCGGATAGTACGACCATGAACGTCGCTCATATATAATTTATATTTATTACTGTAGTTTGTTGAACTGTATTACATTTACTGGCTATTTTTGGTGGAGACGGATTATTATAATGATGTCTGGAAATAATGATGTATCGCGATCGTTATTGAATAAAACCTCTTTTATATAAATCGATTGTTGACGTTCAGATCTCAGTTAATTAATAGTATCGAGACTCCAACTTTTTGGTAGTCATGCACGTGAACGTCAACGAAAAAGAACAAAGTGTCATTCATTCTTCTGTTTTCCATCGAACTATCGAGACGATCATTATAATGAGCAGCTGAAACAAATATCATCATCAAAACAAGAATCATTATCCAACATTCGTGGAAGCTCAGCGGCCAGCTGGAACAGAGAGAAGATCACGAGGTACGTGCATTGTATCTTTACTGTTGTTAGCTGGATCTGAACGAAAACTCTAAAGGTTCTCGAAGACCCTTCGGGGTCCCCCAGAGTAGCAGAAAGCCACTTCGGCGGTGCGCATGCTACAAATGATATCTTAGCACATTAACAAAAAATGGTTGTGAAGAATGACTTCTATAACTGTAACTAAAATAATTAATATAGAAAAGTATATTGCAGAAACACGATCGAGTTTCTTATCGGCTCTTTCCACAACTAGGATCTTTTCCGAATGAGATATTATTTTAATGTTTATAAATGCCTTCTCCGAGCTTAAATTAAATAAAATATTATTGATTTTCATAACTGGATTTACATTTAAAAAAATATTGTCCTAAATAGATCATATAGTCAATTGGATAACTAAAAAATTATGTAATATGTACGTCCGTGCAGAAGTCCAAAACAGAGCGTGCTCGCGCCGATGCCCATAAAACCGCCGATCACAACACTATAAGGTGATGATGATATATTATACTATTATTATAAATATATTAATTACATTGCCTATTTTAATTTTACAAAAAGACTGCAGTGGCTAATAAAGGAAAGTTATAAAAATAATCCTTCAAATTCTTATAGATAATCCAATCACACTTACCGTGCTTTGTATTTACAGTCACATTGACATTAAACTTCATCGAGTAATTTCGAATCGAGTATTTAATAATTTTAATGAATTTCTGTATATCCATTCTTGCAACTACTTTGTTCATAAATGCTTCTTGTTTGTTACTTAATGTTTTATACCTAACTGCTGCTGTATCCAGACGAAGATAGCTAAACAGCAGCTTTTCACTGGTGCATTATGAGTGTAGGAATATAATAATCAATAAAATGAGTCATAGTAGAAGGCCTGGTAGATTTTAACGCTACTACTAAGTCACAATATTTATCAACCAGCTTCTGACCGTGACTTCGTTCGCGTGGAATAGTAACTTTGGGCTAACGCTGACACGCAACGGATGCTCACATGAGGAAAAAAACACCCGATTTAGAAACATTCTTAATTGGTGCTCCGTTCCTATTGGTCTTATGATATACCTAAGATATAGATTGGCGCTATGATATATAGTCTATAGCCTTCCTCGATAAATGAGCTATTTAACACTAAAAGAATCTTTCAAATCGGACCAAATCAGACTTGAGATTCGGGCGTTCAAGCAAACAAACACTTTAGCTTTATAATATTAGTATAGATAGATTTCTTATCTACAAATCATCATTATTTAAAAAATCATATAATATATACACCGTAGTAAAATAAAATTTCTGGTAACATACATAATATAACATTTTTCAAACATGTACAGTTAACGATAGCTTATAGTACCTTCAACATGCCAATAGATGGCGTTGAAAACTAATCTGAGGATTATGAACATGAAAATTCGATTTTACCTTCAATCCTGCTACCTATTAGATGTTCACATGAAAAACAAGCAAATACACAACAAATCGTTAGTTTCAAACATAAGTCGAAACATTTCCTTAGTGCGTAATGATTTATTCGGGAAATATAAATCCTTCTGGACATAACGTCAAGTTCACGGTCCGGGGGGGTTGGCAGAGAGCCAGTGGGTAAAATAGTGTCCAGTTTATTTCCATGTATGCAAGGACGTTTGCTTTTCTCGTAATCTAATTCTCTTTATAGATAAATTATGTAGGAAAAATCCAAGGTTTTAGAAATTGCTTTGAAATTTTATGCAATCTGTTCAGAAGATGAACGAAAATCATTTGTAATTATTGGAAGACTACTTGTTACCCGCGAATTTGTCTGCGTGGTTTCAATCTTATTGATGATTACTGACGTGAAGTAACAGTGCTTGCATTGTTGCGTTTCGTTCGGTCAGTGAGAGTGCCGGAGACCCATCTCCCCTCCCCTCTCCCTTTCCCTCCCCTAACCCTTCCCTCCGAAAGATGGCAACGCACTTGCGACTCCTCTGGGGTTGTTAGTGTGTATGGATGGTGGTGATCACTTAACAACAGGTGACCCACCCGCGAATTTGTCTGCGTGGTTTCAATCTTATCAATATAACCTATGCACAGAGAAAAAAGCATAGGCGCTACTCCGCTTGCCCCCGCTTCACTGAACGCATGGACCTTATGATTATCGTGGTTCCTTAAAACTTTAATTACTTTATATTAAGATAGCTTTGCCCGCGACTCCGTCCAAGTAGAAGTTAATGTAAAAAAACAGTAACAAATAAAATCATCTGAATGTGTAATGTATTAAGTCCATTTACGTATCTACTTTCCTCTCGTGCTTAAATCGCGTCGTCATTAAAATTACAATACTTTTTGATAGAGTGTACCGATTTTAAAGAAACAAAGACTTAATGTTACTCGAGGATATGCTTTACGATTCTTGGCGAGGTTTTACCGTGAACGTTGTACTTTGGCAGTGTTGCGTGTCCAAACAAAACGAAATACAGACAGACAAACATCTCTAAAAATTATTGAAATGTATTTTAGTACCCATTCCTAGGAACCTATTTTTTACGTAGGGAAGACCCTTATCGATACGCCACTCCCTCCCTTGCAATTTTTATCGATCGCGTTCGAAAAGAACATAGTAGCTCTGGTGGCCTTCGAGTCAGTGATATTGCAGACAAGCTCCAGGAGAGTCTTCTCCGCTGGTACGGCCACATAAGTGGCAAGCCTCCGGACTACATCGGAAATAAATGTCTCTACATC
Organism: Antheraea pernyi; assembly: GCA_015888305.1. Classification (NCBI taxonomy): domain Eukaryota; kingdom Metazoa; phylum Arthropoda; class Insecta; order Lepidoptera; family Saturniidae; genus Antheraea; species Antheraea pernyi. The sequence continues at coordinate 48,410 of MU160491.1, read as the reverse complement.
ATCGTACAAGGCCCAAGGTCTTGCGGCAAAATACGCTGGCTGGACGTGATAAAGAGGGATGTAAAGGAGAACCACCTCACACAAAAGGATGCCAAATATCGAGCAAAGTGAAGGAACCTAAGTGGGTAAGCGGACCCTCGCACTAGCCGGGATAACGCTAGGCAGAAGATGAAGATTTTGCGAATTTATAAAATATCCATCCGTTATTTGAAAACATAGTTTTGCAAATAGCTTGCAATCTTTTCAAAGCCCATTTGAAAATGGCGTGCAAATTCTTTAAGATTTCTTGTTAACCGGTTCGTATTTTTTTTTAAATTGCTCGAATGTACGTTGTAGCTTCTTCTAAATTGTTAGTGTATGCAATCTAAAACTAATATCGTATTTCCATCTATGTTAGTCACGATAGGCTTCCACATCAGGCTTGATACCGCGATCTGAACCATTACGTATATTCCACTATCCTGCCGAGGCTATCCCGTAGTTTATCTTTCGACCGGAATTATTTACCTTATATTGAAATCCGCTGAATAAATCAAAATCAAAAATACTTTATTCCATTTAGGCACTAAGAAGAGCGCTTATGAATGTCAAAACTACCATCGGTTCGGAAAATTACGCAGTTATCGAGAAGAACCGGTAACAAACTGGATCTGGGGTAGTTTTTAACGAATATATATTTATAATAAATTGCACGTTATAATCGTTTTAAGTGAATGAGTCAATTCTTTTTGGTGTCAAAATGCTATTATATATAAAGTGGATCAATATGTGAAAGATGGTAATGTCTAGAATTGACTCATTCACTTAAAACGATTATAACGTGCAATTTATTATAAATATATATTCGTTAAAAACTACCCCAGATCCAGTTTGTTACCGGTTCTTCTCGATAACTGCGTAATTTTCCGAACCGATGGTAGTTTTGACATTCATAAGCGCTCTTCTTAGTGCCTAAATGGAATAAAGTATTTTTGATTTTGATTTATTCAGCGGATTTCAATATAAGGTAAATAATTCCGGTCGAAAGATAAACTACGGGATAGCCTCGGCAGGATAGTGGAATATACGTAATGGTTCAGATCGCGGTATCAAGCCTGATGTGGAAGCCTATCGTGACTAACATAGATGGAAATACGATATTAGTTTTAGATTGCATACACTAACAATTTAGAAGAAGCTACAACGTACATTCGAGCAATTTAAAAAAAAATACGAACCGGTTAACAAGAAATCTTAAAGAATTTGCACGCCATTTTCAAATGGGCTTTGAAAAGATTGCAAGCTATTTGCAAAACTATGTTTTCAAATAACGGATGGATATTTTATAAATTCGCAAAATCTTCATCTTCTGCCTAGCGTTATCCCGGCTAGTGCGAGGGTCCGCTTACCCACTTAGGTTCCTTCACTTTGCTCGATATTTGGCATCCTTTTGTGTGAGGTGGTTCTCCTTTACATCCCTCTTTATCACGTCCAGCCAGCGTATTTTGCCGCAAGACCTTGGGCCTTGTACGATGATGTAGAGACATTTATTTCCGATGTAGTCCGGAGGCTTGCCACTTATGTGGCCGTACCAGCGGAGAAGACTCTCCTGGAGCTTGTCTGCAATATCACTGACTCGAAGGCCACCAGAGCTACTATGTTCTTTTCGAACGCGATCGATAAAAATTGCAAGGGAGGGAGTGGCGTATCGATAAGGGTCTTCCCCACGTAAAAAAATAGGTTCCTAGGAAAGGGTAATAAAATACATTTCAATAATTTTTAGAGATGTTTGTCTGTCTGTATTTCGGTTTGTTTGGACACGCATCACTGCCAAAGTACAACGTTCACGATAAAACCTCGCCAAGAATCGTGAAGCATATCCTCGAGTAACATTAAGTCTTTGTTTCTTTAAAATCGGTACACTCAATCAAAAAGTATTGTAATTTTAATGACGACGCGATTCAAGCACGAGAGGAAAGTAGATACGTAAATGGACTTAACACATTCAGATGATTTTATTTGTTACTGTTTTTTTACATTAACTTCTACTTGGATGGAGTCGCGGGCAAAGCTATCTTAATATAAAGTAATTAAAGTTTTAAGGAACCACGATAATCATAAGGTCCA
>MU160491.1:0-42697 GCA_015888305.1 Antheraea pernyi | reverse complement strand
TGGACCTTATGATTATCGTGGTTCCTTAAAACTTTAATTACTTTATATTAAGATAGCTTTGCCCGCGACTCCATCCAAGTAGAAGTTAATGTAAAAAAACAGTAACAAATAAAATCATCTGAATGTGTTAAGTCCATTTACGTATCTACTTTCCTCTCGTGCTTGAATCGCGTCGTCATTAAAATTACAATACTTTTTGATTGAGTGTACCGATTTTAAAGAAACAAAGACTTAATGTTACTCGAGGATATGCTTCACGATTCTTGGCGAGGTTTTATCGTGAACGTTGTACTTTGGCAGTGATGCGTGTCCAAACAAACCGAAATACAGACAGACAAACATCTCTAAAAATTATTGAAATGTATTTTATTACCCTTTCCTAGGAACCTATTTTTTTACGTGGGGAAGACCCTTATCGATACGCCACTCCCTCCCTTGCAATTTTTATCGATCGCGTTCGAAAAGAACATAGTAGCTCTGGTGGCCTTCGAGTCAGTGATATTGCAGACAAGCTCCAGGAGAGTCTTCTCCGCTGGTACGGCCACATAAGTGGCAAGCCTCCGGACTACATCGGAAATAAATGTCTCTACATCATCGTACAAGGCCCAAGGTCTTGCGGCAAAATACGCTGGCTGGACGTGATAAAGAGGGATGTAAAGGAGAACCACCTCACACAAAAGGATGCCAAATATCGAGCAAAGTGAAGGAACCTAAGTGGGTAAGCGGACCCTCCCACTAGGCCGGGATAACGCTAGGCAGAAGATGAAGATTTTGCGAATTTATAAAATATCCATCCGTTATTTGAAAACATAGTTTTGCAAATAGCTTGCAATCTTTTCAAAGCCCATTTGAAAATGGCGTGCAAATTCTTTAAGATTTCTTGTTAACCGGTTCGTATTTTTTTTTAAATTGCTCGAATGTACGTTGTAGCTTCTTCTAAATTGTTAGTGTATGCAATCTAAAACTAATATCGTATTTCCATCTATGTTAGTCACGATAGGCTTCCACATCAGGCTTGATACCGCGATCTGAACCATTACGTATATTCCACTATCCTGCCGAGGCTATCCCGTAGTTTATCTTTCGACCGGAATTATTTACCTTATATTGAAATCCGCTGAATAAATCAAAATCAAAAATACTTTATTCCATTTAGGCACTAAGAAGAGCGCTTATGAATGTCAAAACTACCATCGGTTCGGAAAATTACGCAGTTATCGAGAAGAACCGGTAACAAACTGGATCTGGGGTAGTTTTTAACGAATATATATTTATAATAAATTGCACGTTATAATCGTTTTAAGTGAATGAGTCAATTCTAGACATTACCATCTTTCACATATTGATCCACTTTATATATAATAGCATTTTGACACCAAAACCCATGGCCATCATGGCTTGACATGGTGCTTAAACCTAAAGTCTGGCAAATCGGTAACGTCCTTTGGGAATTCATTGTAATACCTAACACTATCATCACCTGAAAAACTGTTATTGGTTTTACTGAGTCTGAAACATAGGACGACCAGTTTTGTTATAGTTTGTAGTATTTGGATCATGGCGGTTTTTACGAAATCAAAATTTTCAAAGATTTTGCAGCTATACATTAAATTATCAATATAACATAGGTTCCTCAATGCACTTAACTCTTCATTGCATCTCTTTTTTTTTTTATGTTATAGGTGGCAAACGAATAGGTGGCCTCTCTGCCTGGTGTTATCACAAGCTTTTTCGCCAGGTTGTCGTGTTTAAACGAATTTATTACGGCGTGGAATTTTTCCCCGCATTGCGTGTACCTGCAATTTTATATGCTAATTAAACAATATAATGGAATATTCATGTTCTGATTAAAAGTGAAAATTCCGCGTGGACGAATTTAGCAGTGCGTGTTTACGGTTTAATTTTTTTAAACTTTATTTCACACACATATCTTTACTAAGCCGCATACGATTTAGTCTGTGTTTGTGTCTTTGTTAATTAGGCGATGATGGCTTATTTGAATCCTTGCAACTGAGTCCGGTGAAGGAAAATATTGTAATGAAATCATATAAAGTGGTTGTACTTTTTCTATGTCCGTTGCCCGCTAGCTATTACCCTCGAGTTGAATATCTGTAACCAATCACTTGTTGATCTGTCCCGGCAGCTATACTTAAGATCCATAAATAAAATCAAACGTTTTTTGTTGCAATGAGACGTGGTAGCGGTTGAATTCGGTATCTTGACTCTGCCCTCCCAATATATTCTTGATAATCAATTATATGTCCGCAAAAACTTAGATCAGTTGGATTTATTAAAAAAACAACATAGTTTAAATACTCGAAACGGTAACAAATTGGTCATTCCATCTGTTAGGCTTACTAAGACAAAAACAGTTTTTAGGTAAGGTTTAGATTTTAGGTAGGTTTTTAGTGTTAGGCTTATAACAAAGTCCCTAAACATATTACTGATTTGCCGGATAGTAAACAGTTTTTAGGTAAGGTTTAGATTTTAGGTAGGTTTTTAGTGTTAGGTTTATAACAAAGTTCCTAAACATATTACTGATTTGCCGGATAGAGAGTTCAAGCATCATGTCAAGCTGGTTGTAAGTTCTAAAGGCTATTATAGGGTGGATCAATATGTTAAAGATGATAACGTCTGGAAATAATGCTGCTCTTTGTGCATCTACTAAAATTGAATGTTTTTTTTTAAACATATATCATGAAAAGAGTAACCAGATCGAGTTTCTTGCTGGTTCTTCTCGATGACTGGGTTGTCTCATGGACCGGTGGTAACTTTGACGTTCACAAATGTCTTCTCAAGGCCTAAATTGAATAAAGTATTATTGATTTAATTTGAAATAATTCCAGACGGATATGCCACAAGATGTCCACTGTAATATGTACTGTACACATTAACGAAGTTACACTGACTTGATTATCAACAAGTATATAGTAGTCGCGACCGAAAACAGTACCGATCTATAACGCCTTCTTTAAAATTAAGCCAAGAAAATAAAGAAAAACCTTTCCAAACTCATTATGACTGGCGGAAATGAGACAGAAATGAGACGTTCCCGTTCTAGAGACATTTCCGTAGCTGTAGGTAATACTTCCGGGGCTATATAAAAGCTTTTAACGCTACTTTGATTTCACTTCTTCTTTTATTACTATAGAAAAATAGTACCATAAAAGAGGTGTTTTCTTAACGACCTTTTTCTTGTAGATCCTTCATACAATAACTCTCAATTAATAATATTATGTAGTATTAAAATACAAGTCGTGTTTGAGTGATTTGAGGGTGGAATACCGATTCCGATGTCCGCAGGTTCAAAGCCTGAAGTAAACGAAGTTTAAGGAACTTGCCTACATTTACTAATTTGAATTAGCAACACTATGAGATGACGGTGAAGGAAACGATGCGAGGAAACCTGAAGCGTTGATGGCTTAGTTGATAGCGTGTTCAGACACTGCGTCGATGGACGTAGGTTCGAAACCTGAGTCCGGAGCGTACGGTGAAGGAAAGCATCCGGATGAAACCATAGGACGGTGGTAAGGCTTTTTATAAGTCCGCCTGACTAGCTACCACTGTTGAAAATTTGTCACTAAGCACCTGTTGGTGTGTTCTGGCATTTGCACTTGAGAGCTAATCTTCTTTGGTTTAACGTGTTTAACATCTTAGACCACATCGTCATTAAAACCTATGAAATATCCTTGGAGCAGAATATAACGTAAAATGTCATATAGAGAAAGCCTAAAGCATGAAGGAAGCCACATGCTCGTTGTTGTCGATTCTATTACTTTAAGATATTGTTCGGATTTGTTAATTTTTGGAAGTACTAGTCATATTTAGAGTTGTTGGCATCTTAGCTCCTTTATTGAAGTAGTTTATAAGCTATCTAAAATGCTATGATATCTAGCAGTAGAACATTTCCCATACAAAGATATTTGTTTGCGCTTCGATAGCTCTGATATATATATATATGCTCGCTGGTTACTAATAAGTAAAACTCTTTTTATGTATGATATGTATAATAATTAACGAGTCGACAGTTTGCTCGCTTAAGCACGAGTGTCCAGCGGGGCGCGTGCGTAGGCGCGCGAGTGAGATGTTTCGGTGTGGGTGGTCGAGGGGAGTCGACGCGTCCGGGGCTCGCCGGGTGTCCTCACGTGTCAAGGCGCGTGCACGTGTGGGGAGTGAAGGCTGCTTGCAGTCTGTATTACGGCATAGGCCGTAACGATATGTCAGATAATATATCAAATCGAAGTAAATATGAGCGGGCAGAGAGATGCGGCGCGGGGTGTCGGGAACGAAGGTGAATGTTTGCCAAGCAATAACTGAATGAACCTGAACTGTGCATGCCTATGTCAGCAAGGTACAACGCTGCTTAGTAACATAATCGGTTCTCTAACCAACAGTCATCTTTTATACAAAATTTACTATTACTGGTTTCAGCTTCATGCTGTCGTCATGGGTCGGCTCGTCCGGGATAGTACCACCCTCTCATTGAAAACCGACGTGAAGTAACAGTGCTTGCATTGATTGTTGCGTTTCGTTTGGACAGTAAGAGCGCTAGAGACCCACCTCCCCTTCCCTCTCCTCTCTCCTCTCCCTCTCCTAACCCTTACCCCCAAAGGGTGGCAACGTACTTGCAACTCCTCTGGTGTTGTTAGTGTCCTTGGACGGTGGTGATCACTTAACATCAGGCGACCCACATGTTCGTTTGCCACATATGCCATTAAAAAAATAACCTGTCAAATCGTATTGATGTTAGTTTAAAATGTTTGATTTAGAAATGTTGTACCGTGGAATGGGATTCAGAATTAAGAGTATATATTAATATTCGAAATAAAACCAGTGGTATTTGAAATATTCCATACATATACATGGTCCCTACAACCTAGCATCGAATGTTGAAAAGTTAGACAGATTCGTTTCTTCGACGCAGAATGTGTCTCAAATAAAAACTTGCTACCGACGGTACCCGGGGCGAAACAAGAGTTTCTCAAACTATGTACAGTCGACGGAATAACTTAAAACTTGGTTGTATCGAATTAGTAACGAACTGGCGAGTGGAAAACAATTACTTGGGAGCGTTTTAATGTGGCAACACGCTTGGGTTTGACACGGGATACGAGTTATGAGAGGTAGCGATTATTTCTGCTGTTTAAAACATCAGTATACAAATGCTCACACTATAATCCTTTAAATGTGAACGATTCAAGCAAGAATAAAAAACCATACAAGTACTAATGTACTTGATATTTATCCAAAATGTATACATATATATGTGCATACGTTATATACGTGCACATGTATTTAACACATCGACTGCTACAGGACTTTTCACGATACTGGTCAGGGAAGACATTTTGTTTTAATAATATTTTATCGTAGGAATATGCGTGGTGATGTATCTGCTTCTTCTAGATGTTCTAGTCAAGGTGTCGATCCGCAGTATTCCTTATCCAAATTATCCAAGGCGTTGGGTGCTTCCTTCGTGTGCAGGACGATTGCACAATAGGGGTTTAATCGCGTGTTTATTTATTATTGGGGTTCATAAAACCACCAGAAGGTTACCGTTATAATGTTTGCCACGCACGTTATAATGTTTTAAAGGCAACATCTTTATGTTTTGAATACCAGCGTAACGCGGAAGGCGTTCGAACGTGTGAGCCAATAGGCGTGAATTCGCCAACCATATTCCGCTTATAAACATGTTATGCTCGGGTGTTTATATATATTATATATACTGGAGGCAAATGTAAAATTAAAAAATAATAAATAAAAAGAAAAAAACTATTATAATTACAGCGAGTACGTAACAAATATTATCTTACTATAAACTTTGATTATAGTAAATAGTAACAATCAAAAAGTTAAAAAAATATTGATTTTAGAGGAAAAAAATGGAACGAATTATCTTCCAATTACCTTAAATTTGAACCTTAAAACACTAACGTTAACGTCTCTAAACACCTTAAACGTTGACACTTCACCTTCTAAACGCATTTGAATGCTAGAGTTACCGTCTCTAATCCAATCGGCTGGTTTTTTAAGACCCAAAATGTCTCATAACTGTATTATAACTTTACATTATATAATTTACTAGCTTCTACCAGCGACTTCGTCTGCGTGAAATAGGCTAACACTAACACACAATGGAAGCTCTCAAGAGGAAAAACACCCCGCTTTTGAAACATTCTTCATCGGTAATCAGCTCCTATTGGTCTTAGCGTGATGATATATAGCCTATAAACTTCTTCGATAAATCATTTATCTAACATTGAAAGAATTTTTCTATTCAGACCAGTTGGTGGGGCAGGCGTGTAAATAGCCGTGCTCCAAGATGCGCTGTGGGAACTTATTATGTCCGAACACGGGGATGCGTGTCAGAATAATTTAGTTTGTGCTTTGAGTATTGAGAGTATGTGATCGGTACTGGGAGGTATATACAGTTCAATCGCTTACCTAAATTGCTGGATGCGGCTGCCTGGTCCTCGCACGTCCACGGATCACGAGTGTCACAAGGGTGTTGGTAACCCGATCGTTCACACACGAAACACTACACTTAATATATATATATATATATATTGCGGTGAAAGAGGCGGATTACACTTAATATATATACTGCAGTGAAAGAAGCGGATTACACTTAATATTAAAGCGGGTCGTGTCCTTTTCAACAATCGCGATGCGGACTCTCTCGAAGCGGTGTACTGCAATTCTGTCAAAAGACAAAAGCCCCCCCCGTATCGACACAACTTATCATTGTTAAACTAGATGGCGTGACATCCGCCTCACCATCAGTAGTTACATAGATTACCCCCTACAACCTCACAAAATTTACCTCTTTATAATATTAGTATAGATTATTGTTATTTTGTTTCAACTTATGTAATAAATGCGGTATTTTTTTACTTAACAGTCTCTTTACCAGTGTATCATAGGGTCTATATGTATGTACATAAGTCGTTATGGTTTTGGACAATCCAGGGGTTATAACATTAACGCTTCAACTTGACGAACCATTAAAACGCTTACGCTCCTCTCTTGTACCGTATAAACTTTAGAAATAGTACTAACAAGCTACGCATTCATGTTACAATTCGAATGAGTTTTACCACACAAATTGATGTACGTCTATACATAAATATTTAATGTTACAAGCTTGTTCAGAGTTCGTTGTATAGAAGAACTATCTAGTTTCCAAGATGATGGGTATTGTCTTTGTAAGTATTCAAATTTTGACAATGCCGTTTGAATGTTATATCTTGTACTAGCTAATTCCCACGATTTCGTTTACCTCTTTTGTTATCTCAACTGTTTTGTTATATCTCAAAGGGATTAGGCAACGTTTTCGATGAAAGCTCCCAGGCGGCTTGATTTTTTTCGACACTTCCAACAAATATCGTTATATTTCAACCGATTTAGAAAAAAGTGTGTGTGTACTTATGTATACGCGTTAGAAGTTATACTTTTCAAAAATTTTATCTTTCGCCTTATTCTACGTTTATAGACAAAACGACACTAACAATAGAAAAAGTTAACTATAGCTAACTTCAGGGTGTCGGTTTTTCGTGACGGTGTGAGCGCGCATCGTATAAATTTACTCTCATCATTTTTCCCTAACGCTTCAAAAGAAGTATAACTTCAAAAATCTCGACAAATGATATACTGAAACCGTCTTCATGAATCACTATTCATTTATGAAAATCTGGTTAATAAATAGTTTTTGAGTTAATTGCGAATAGATAGACAAACGCGGTGGGGGACATTGTTTTATAATATACAGAATTACTAGACATGCGGCTTTATTCGCAAAATTATTACAAGTTTTTTTTAAATTTAATTTTTCACACATGAAATGTTATATTTATGAGGTTTACCTCCGTAGAAAACTACGGTATGAGGTAAACTTAGTACCCATTAAAAAAAATCGAGTGTGAATCCTCACGCGGAAGCAGTGAAACTTAGTATTCTGATAAATTTTAAGGGAATAAGATGAACATACTATGGTGGTAAACATTAGTTTTCGGCATCATTTTGTAATATTTTAATAAATAGTAACGTTGTTAATAATATACAAGACAGAATAATTTTTAAAAGTGCGCGACAGTCACTGCGGTCCAACAGAAAATAACGTACTATAGATTTCAACGTTTTTCCCTCTCTCTCTTTCTTTTTGTATATATTTCGAGTATATTGATAATATACTATTTCATTCTCTGACGGCCTAAAACCTATCTATACATTTATAGCTATCTTTTTTTCGTTGCACATTTTCGTATCATAACATCCAATTCACACCGTAGCAAAAAAAATTTCACTCCAAAAATTATACATTTAGACATACTGGAATGCGAAATATGTTACATGGTGCTAAGGAATAACCAGTATATTCTAGAGTAGTCTAGACTATTATTAGTGAAAAATGTAATCGTCTATTGCATACTTTTTAAGTTTAGGTTGACTAAATACCAGTACGCAACTTCATATAAGAATACTTATTTCATTTGCCCCCGAAAAAGTGTCTGCAAGTACATGATGCTAAACACTATGGAGCAACAGGCGTGACGAACCAAAAACGAATATGAAAGGTTTATATATATTTGCATGGTTATAGGCTTTTTTTAAACGTCTGGCTATCTACCACGGTCGAGTTTAAGACCTGTCACCGAGTACGTGCCGTTGAGCTAGTACTGTATGTACATAGTACATCCACAAGTATTAGCGTGTTTACCTTCTCAGACCACATTGTTTGTGGTCAAACGCTAAAACCTATAAAGTATATCAAAACTAGCGTCCACCCGCGAGTTTGTCTGTGCTTGTATCTTCATATTCCTGTAACTCTAACGGTTTATACAGCCGACATAACTTTCAAAATTTCATCATTATTACCATCAGCCTGTAAACCACTGCAGGGTTATAAGCCTAATGTTAATAAAGATAAGGATTGTCGTGGACAAAGTCGCGTGCGGTTGCTAATATAAAAACTGTCTAAGAAAGATCATCACAAAAGGTTACATTATTTATAGAAGATCCAAGTAACATAATAAATTATAGACAGCGCCCTTACAATTAGTTCTCTGACACAATTTCGAAATATTCACGAATTTTCTTATAAGATAATGTTTAAAAAATGTGTAATCATTTATAATAATGATTCTTTCATAAAGTATACAGAACATTTTTTTTGTAAGGAACAGTCGAGTCACTCTACGTTTGGGAAATTTCTTAGGGGAGGGAACTTTTTATTCTTTGCTATATATGTATTAACTAGCTGGTAATATTCGACAATTCTAAATTCGTCATTTACGCATGTTGCATTTTGAATAGGTCAGTGTATCAAATAACTATATTTATTTATTTAATCGTATGGCTGAAATGGAATAATCCGTTCTACTTTATTATAATTTGGAGATTTAATTCTTTCAGCCATATTAGGGCCGGTAAGGCCATTATATTTCCTTAGTGGGCATTGTTTTATGATGTCTGCTAAGGATTGGATATCCGCTCCGCAGTTATAGCGTGGCGAGTCAATCCATCCGCACCAGTATTTAAACTGTGGTTAATGGTGGTAGAGCCACGCTGAAACTATTACTGGTTTCAGCATGAATGGGTCGGCTCGTCCGGGGTAGTACCACCCTCTCATAGAAAACCGACGTGAAGTAACGGTGCTTGCATTGTTGCGTTTCGTTCGGTCAGTGAAAGTGCCGGAGGCCCATCTCCCCTCCCCTCTCCTCTCCCTCTCCCTTCCCTAATCCTTTCCCCTCAAAGGGTGGCAACGCACTTGCAACTCCTCAGGTGTTGTTAGTGTCCATGGACGGTGGTGATCACTTAACATCAGGTGACCCACATGTTCGTTTGCCACCAATGACATTAAAAAAAAAAACGCAATCTGTTTAGTTTGCACCAGTCACCTCGGGGCAGATCGAAACCCCTTAATTTAACACATGGGTCGATGGCGCATCTTGCTTGGCCCAACTTTGACGCTTGCCAGGTTTTTCGCCATTCGGTCCATATGCTGGATTCCCCTTTAGCTATTTCCGCAGCAATATTGTAAGCTGGTCGTCGGGATTTAGTCCATGGTGTGGGAGATTAAAGAACTCATTATGCATAGGTAAGATTTATAATAATTTATAACGTGGAATTTTGCATATCGTTAAAGATTAAGTTTCAGGAAATCGGAATCTTAACTCTGCCCACGCAATATATTCTGGATTATCTAATGTACGTCCGTAAAAACTTAACCTAAATTTAAAAAAAAGATGTAATCTAAATACTAGAAACAGCAACAAATTGGTTATTTTCCATGTTTCAGCCTCACGACTAGTAAGAGTTTTAGGCAATAGTGCTGGGATTTATAAAAAAGTCCCAAAACACATTACCGATTTGCGAGATGGTGAGTTCAAACACCATGTCAAGCGGGGTTTAATGTCTCAAGGCTATTATAGTGCGGATGCTATGGTGACGTCCGGAAATGACGCCGCTCTTTGTGCACCCACTAAAAGTAATTTAACTATCTTTGTTAATATGCATTAATGCATAATAAATAATTATTAAATGCACAAACGTCTTTAAAAAAAATCCGTCATAAAATAGTTAAATGAAATCATAAAAATAAATATATAAAAAGATATATCCAATGTGATATATTTTTATATCACAGATATGATTTTTAACTTACACATTAAATGAAACGATAGCAAAAAAATGGTGCCGACCGAGAGTCTGCAGATAAGAAGAAAAAAAACTATCTTTGTTTGTAAAAATATGTATAATGAAATGATAAACCAGATCGAGTTTCTTGCCGGATTTTCTCGATGACTAGGTTGTTTTTCGGAACCATTGGGGAGTCGGAAGTGCGTTGCCAGCCTGTTTGGGGGGGGAGAGGAGTGGAGAGGGGAGGGAAGGTGGGTCTCCGGCGTTCTCACTGACCGAACGAAACGCAACAATGCAAGCATTGTTACTTCACGTCGGTTTTGTATGAGAGGGTGGTACTACCCCGAGCGAGCCGACCCATTTATGTTGAAACCAGTAAATAGCTTCAGCGTGGCTCTACCACCTACCAAGTTTTGTTTATAAGTGCCTTCTCAGGGTCTAAATTGAGTAAAGTATCTTAAAATGATCTGGTGAGAATTCGTCAAGTATATACCTATTTCAGCTTGCAGTGTTTTGTAATTATACTTCCAGTAACTTGCAGGTTTGCAGGCTGGTATTGCAGTTACGACTTGCAATGTATTCCCGATCTCTCGCTGTTATAAATTATATATAGTTTATACGTATTATTTTTCCTTTTCAAGGGTCCCGGAATCGGAAATGTCCCTGGAGAATTCTTAAAAATCACTGCTGGTATAGCGCTTCCGTCAGATGTCACGGCAACTGCCTATATTTTCTGTCTTTCAAATTAATTCGGTGAAATTTCCAACGCATTCGCTTCCCTTGGAATAGAAAAAAAAATGCCAGCAGTTCCCCTTTCTTTCCCCCGTCAGGATGGAAACGGATCCGGCCGTTTTCCTTTTGAGTTTTTAATGTCGGATGTCAAAATTTACTCGGAGCCGTCCGTCTCCTGTATTTATTCGTTCGCGAGGGTTTTATTAAGTTCTTTATCTATAGAGTCGACGTTCCGCGAGGGATTTTTAAATATTATTTTTATCATTTCCTAATTAGATCGTGTTATACAGACGTTGAATGGAAAAAGAAGGAAAGCAAAGTTAGGGTCACTAGTATTTCATTTATGATCGTTATGTTTTAAGGTATGTAAGGTTTTCGCAAATCATGTTATGTTTAAATATTATTTTGCCATACCTGAAAAAGTAAATAACGATTACTTGCATAAGTAAGCTAAGTAGCTAGTAATTATTATTAACGGTGGTAAGGCCGTTTCTAAGTCCGCCTGGCTAGCTATCACTCTCAAGTTCAAAACCTGGCGCCAAGCACCTGTTGTTGTGTTCGGGCAGCTGCACTTGAGAGTCATTCTCATTAAATACCAAATGAGATTATGGTCAAACTGTAGCTTAGTTATTACATATTGAATTGAATAAACCACGTTCACCATAAGATAAACAGAGGTAAAAAAATAAATTCAAAATTAAAACGTGGTGCCATCTGTGAGGTGTCTATAACAGTCGGTCCTACAATGTTCTTTCAACAAACTAAATTAAAGCGCCATCTGTACGAAACTGATGAAACTCAATTGATAACAATAATCAACATGGACAATCATTTAAATTGTAATTACGAAATATTGAGGCCATTATTCGAAATATAAGTTGGATTATAAATTATACATAAATGCCAACTTTCATTGGTGCTCTGCTTCTATTGGTCTTAGCGTGATTATATATAGCCTAAAGCCTTCCTCGACAAATGAGCTATCTAAAACCGAAAGACTTTCTCAAATCGGACTGGTAGTTCCTGAGATCATAGCGTTCAACCAAACAAACAAACAAACTCTTCAGCTTTATATATTATAGATATTAACTAAACAAAGTCCTCTGCCACTTTTCTCTGTGTGTTCGCGGCAAATTAAAAAATTATTGAACGGATTTCCATGCTGTTTTCACCAGTAGAAAAAGTGTTTCTCTTTTCTTCGAACTGACTATGCTATTCACCTAGGAAGGCCTTTATAGCTTCATCGGACTACGAGAAAGTGATTCACAAGGAAGGTTTAAGTACATAATTTGTCCTGGTTTTTTTTATTATCACGGCTGGACAACGTTAATGGGCCCGCTGATATCTTTATAAATTACTGTATATACTTTATTTTGACGTATAAACAAATCTTTTCTTAATACAATTTTTTTTAAACAAAACCCCTTCATTGAATTTTGCGTGAAAGCAAAAAATACAGGAATAAATTCAAGGAATATCAAACACAGCATAAGTAAACTCATAATGGACTCCGATGTGACATTTGCTAGATACATATTAAAGCCAACACCTGATCACAGATACGCAATTAATATCGGAGCAATATCGAAAACCGATTAGCTAGATTGAACATCGATTAATCTCTAACAAGTTAAATTATATTCGTAACTTTAAATCGATAGTGTTACCTACGTGCTCGACCTCAACGCTACGCTACTCATGTTTAAAGGTACGGTTCCATTGCGAGCGAGCTTTTGATTTTGAGATTTTGTATCTTGGAATGTAGATGTTGTAGATTTTATATTTTATTCATAATCTTGTATTATTTGCCTTTATATTTTGTAATATTGGCGGTGTTTTAGTAGGTATTATAATTCGGCTATTGTGCACGAGTGATGTGGATGGGAAGTAATAATACGGAGCATGAAATTCTGATTTTTCACAAGAACTCCCTGCAAAGTTTTAACAAGAGGGCCACCAACTTGTTACAACATAAAAATGATCACTAGAAACTTCTAATATTAGTACATACTCGACACGGCAGTAATAATATATTAGAATATTGATTGCCTGAAAATAAAATAAAAATACATTGCAAGTAACCATTTTTTTTTTGTTGTAGCACGGCAAAATGTCTTCACTATGCCTGATGGTAAGCACAGTACAATCCAAAAACAATAGGGACCACCGAGTGACACACTATCCATCGCCGGTCGCCACTATCATGCCGGCTTGCAAAAACATGGATATGCACAGGCTGATCCCGAAACGCGACCCGCAGAAGCGAATCACTATGACGGGCTTTTTCGCGATGTACATGGTGGTTGCGACCCAGTCAGGCTGTAAAACCCTACCACTCCGCTTTCGCCATTCCAAATTAAATTTCTTGCAAATTTCAAAGTTCTTTTTGAGTATTAAAATATTTTTACACGCACTAGTTTTTTCCCGCTGCTTCTAGTTTTAATGTAGACTAAGTAAGTAGTATTAATTGATCAAGAAGACACCTAGAGTGTGTGTTTACTTATTTGTTACGCTTTCACACCGTAACTACTCGACTGATTATCATTATATTTTGCACATAAGGCCGGCAACGCACTTGCGACTCCCCTGGTGCTGTTAGTGTCTATGGACGGCGGTGATCACTTACCATCAGGTGACCCGCCTGTTCGTTTATCCTCTATAATATAAAAAAAATGCGTTATCTGGATTACAGAAAAGTACACACGGTACATATCATTCAGGAAAACATTAATACGAGCGAAGCTGCGAGCGGAAGTTAGTATAAGAGAAATCGTTCCTAAGTGTTGAGCGGTATGGCTCATTAATCATAACTTGTGTATAGTTGTTATCGTAAAATACAGTCTGCAAGTTTTTGAAGAGTTGGGACTTTCAATGTAATCATTGTAAACCCAACACATATAATCGATATATACATATAACAAGAACGTATATCTAACGTGTCTGTACTTTTTAGATTATTGTGAAAAAAAAATACTGCTGGAGTCTCGGAACAACGTCACAGAAAACCGACGTGAAGTAACAGTGCTTGCATTGTTGCGTTTCATTCGGTCAGTGAGAGCGCCGGAGGCCCACCTCTCCTCCTCTCTCCTCTCCCTCTTCCTCCTCTAACCCTTCCCCCAAAGGGTAGCAACGCACTTGCGACTCCTCTAGTGTTGTTAGTGTCCATCGACGGTGGTGATCACTTAACATCAGGTGACCCACCAGTTCGTTTGCCACCTATGACGTAAAAAAAACAACTATCAATTATTTTTAAAAATGAGTGTCTGTCTGTATGTCTGTCGGTTATTTTGGACACGCATCAAGAAGATGATAAAGGATATCCTCGAGTATCATTTAGTTTTGGTTTCATTAAAATCGGTTCACTCTATCAAAAGTTATTGTAGTTGTAATGACGACGCGACTAAAAAAGAGAAAAGTGCTGGAAGGGTTTTATTTTTTCCCCTTATCAAACTGAAATAGTTTAGAATATTATCGGATACGAAATATATATAAGGGTTGTTGAGGTATGTATGCTTGGTACACATATATGTTTCAACAACTCATATATGTATGAATAGTTAGCTTAGCTTAGGTTAGCTTACATAGGTCGCGAATTGCATGTATCAGGCAACAGCCAACGCCGAGGTGTGCCGCGCATAGTTGTCAAAATAAAATCGGCTTAGAGCCTTAGCAATCGCCTTAGTAGTCCGGTGAAGCTGTTAAGACCTTGCTTGGTCAATAGCGTAGTCAGTTGGAAAAAAAAAAAGAAAAGTATCTACTTTTCTAAGTAAATGGGCTTAATACTACGTTCAGATGACTTTATTTTTTTCATAATGTTCCACGCGGACGAAGTCTTTAGTAGTGATTGCGTGTTCATACAAACATACAGACAGACCAATAGACATTTCTAAAAATGATTGAAATGTATTTTATTACTTATTCCAAGACATCTGCAAGATTTTTTTTAACAAAAATCTAAAAAGTACAGACACTTTAGACTTAGGTTTTTTTTTCTTATTTTTTGGATAAATTTTAATGTCGTATATATACTACTACTCTTATAAATATAGAGGAATGAAGAAATAACATATTTATTTTTGCTTTTGTATAAATACTAGCAAGCCCGGCGGACGCTGTCCCATCTTTAATTAATTATCTAATAGCCTAAACCATTGTCGAATTAACTGAAACACACAAATATTTTCATCAAAATCGGTGCAGCAGTTTAGGAGGAGTTTCACATACACACAATGTCAGAATATATTATATATTTATTTCATTACATAGTATAAAATAAAGTCCCCTACCGTGTCTGTCTGGCTGTGTGTTCGCGATAAACTCAAAAACTACCGAGCGGATTTTCATGCGGTTTTCACCGGTGGATAGAGTGATTGACGAGGAATGTTTTAGTATAATTTTTCAAAGATTTTTTTTCATAATCAGGGCGGGACAACGTCTGCCGAGCCCGCTAGTATTTTTATAAATTTATCTACTTTAGAAATGTATCGTAATATTTCATGTAACATAGTTGTTCCTCCACAAACTACGTAATAAAATAAACCAGTTGTCTTTAAAAATTCAATGAAAGGTATTTTACTAATATCATGTAATACATAACACATGCGATAACATACCTTTAATGGTTTACGTCTATATACGTTCATATTCGTACTTTAAAATTTCTGGCTCACTGAACTCAATTTCCAACCGTTCAGAATTATGTAGGTTCATAATCGAACCCTTATTCTTTCACTCTCGTATCGTTGGCAATTCATCTCTTTTTATTGGTAATCTAACTTATATAATCTATTTTGGTTATAGCATTGGAATGAAATAAAAATAAATAGCTTGTAACATTAATTACTAAGAGTGTGCAAATATTCGTTTTTAAGAATAATTCGTCGCCGATCACAATCGTATATATCGCAACACCTCTATTAATTACGTGTCGGTTGAAAATAACTCAGAAAGATCTACACAAATGTGTTACAAAACGATTCGAACACATTTAGTATAACTGGATATTAAATTAAAGAACGACATTAGATTTGAATCGATTTAACAGTCCTATGGCATATAATTGACACTGGCAAATGTTTATGCGGCGCCAAATGAGCAAAGAAAAAATTACTTGTTCTAAATTTGTTGTAATTAATTCACAACCAGACACCATTGAAAGTTTTTAGCGGTATCTAAGTCTGTAATGTAATAGATTTTATGTTTTATTCATAATCTTGTGTTATTCGACCCTATTTTTTGTAATTTTGGTGATGTTTTACGTATTATTGTACGGTTACCGTATAAAAGTGAATTGGATGGTAAAGCTTGCAAGAAGCATACATTGTGAGATGCCACATAAATTTCATGAGAAGTTCTAAGAAGGGAGCCGCCATCTTGTTAGAATCTTGTTTTCTGTAGGTGGTAGAGCCATGCTGAAGCGATTACTGGTTCAGTATGAATGGGTCGGCTCATCCGGAGTTGTACCACCCTCTCACAGAAAACCGAAATGATATATATTAAAAAAAACATTGAAATTACCACAAGACACTTACTCGATATTTGGTAATTTTATGAAAAGAAGTTTGACTTGGCTGTATACCCTAGATACCTTCACCTTTTTCTCAGAATGAAGAAAACGGAAACACAAAAAAAAACAGATATTATTCTGTGTTTACTGTTTTATTACTTTCAACGAACAGTTAAACTTTGATATTGTAAAAATACTTGAGTATTCGCAAGCCACTGGCAGGTGCTTTAAGGATAGGTATAGATTGACAGCTGAAAATATAAAATACCTTCCATCAAAGGGTTACCCTAACAGGTCAGGATTGTAGGATTGGAATCAGAGTTCAAACGCGTCGCCGCTAAGCCTTCATTGCTTCACTTTAGCCTAACTAGACAGGTAATTCCAGGAATAAAATAAATCCGGCGGTAATGATCAAAGGTTATTTGAGAATTGACGAAAAATCACGTAATGTTGAACTTCGACTTACGTTAGGGATGTCACTTACAATATTTTTTTACGTGTTTTCATGTGAAAACTTCTTTAGGCGCTTTGAGCAGTATTTTTGGCTAAAGATAAATTTGTAATATCGGGTAACACACGCGGCTTGCGTCAGACTAGCGACGCGTACTATAGCGGTCTGTGCACATATATATTTATATTCTGTAGCTCATCATACGTTTGATTGGTTAATAGACTTTATAAAAATGTATATAATTATTGCTCCGAGTGCCAATAGTTATGAAAATCATAGCAATGTTAATAATTTCAATAAACAAATTCTGAAATTAAAATATCCACACTAATTAATATATAAATTCAGAAGTGAACTCATTTATTTCATTTATTTTTACTGGTTTCAGCATGAATAGGTCGGCTCGCCCGGGGTAGTGCCACCCTCTCATAGAAAACCGACGTGAAGTAACAGTGCTTGCATTGTTGCATTTCGTTCGATCAGTGAGAGCGCCGGAGGCCCACCTCCCCTCCTCTCTTCTCCTCTCCCTCTCCCACCCCTAATCCCTTCCCCCAAAGGGTGGCAACGCACTTGCGACTCCTCTGGTGTTGTTAGTGTTCATGGACGGTGGTGATCACTTAACAGCAGGTGACCCACCTGTTCGTTTGCCACTTATGACATAAGAAAAACAAAAATGTTTTAAGTTTTCACTTCTGTCGACAGCCCTTATGACTGCCTCAACTTTTTTTTTATTTTATCAATTCTTTATATACATTTTTTCCAAAAAATGAGACGTGAAGGGGCACTTTTTCAGGCCTGCATGATAGTATCGACTACTGTTGTTATGTAACATATACAGTCACCACTGTTTTTGGACTATACCATACTTTCCATCAGGTAATGTGCACTGATTTTGCCGAGCAAGTATAAAAAAACAATTGACTGAAAATTACCACAATGCTTGATTGTAAATATCTCAGTACTGGGCACTGTATTGTCAATTTCTAACGTTGAGAAATGTATGGTTATACGTTCCACTACAAAGGGATATTACTTGGATATTTTTAATCCATCAGGTCTGCTGCAGTAAGGAATAGGGGCGCAGCGAACTAAATCACATATCAGAGAGAAGACGTAAAGTCTCCACTTTTAGTGAAGTACGTCAAGGTCATTTCTTGATTAAGTGTAATTGAAGAACAAAAGCTCATAGATAAACAAGAAATATGTTATTAAATTCACTTCTTTTTCTAATTCAGAATACATGTGTTTCGGATCTAATAAACCCTGGTAAATTCATACTTTCATTTAACACGCTTTTCATGAAAGTTGGTGTTTATATATAACTTGCTTTAACTCAAGAGATAGGATAATTTATATTTCAATTAATGGCCCCAACATTTTTTAATTACAAATTATATGACTGCCAATGTTGATTATTGTTATTAATTACAAGTTTCATTAGTCTTGAACAGATAGCGCTTTAAATTAATTTGTTCACAGAATCCTGTAAGACAGACTGTTATAAATGTCTCATAGATGGCGCCAAGTTTTAATTTTTAATTTCTTTTTAAATAATTGAGTCACAGCAACGCGAGTATTCTAGTAGCTAGTAGCTAGTATTCTATATAATAGCCTATTCTTAGTAGAAATAGAAAAAAAATGATATAACAAGGGATATTCGTTGAGTATCAACCCTAAATAAGTAACGACATTGGTAATTGGATTACGCGGCTGATGTATTTCGTATCGCATTCAAAGAGCAAAATCGAAAGCTTTCGGATCCCCAAACGGAATTCGGCCGGGACCCTGATTCTAGATAATGGATGAGTTTGTTTTTTTTTAAACGCTTCATTCGACTTAACCCGACCACTAAACTGTAATTTATTTGGTTCCTTTTCTTATAAAGCTTTGAGGATTATTATGTTACTGGATGAATTCCAGCTAGATTCTCTTTTTATTTTTGGCCAGATTGATTCGAATGTCATTTGATTTGGTCAAGTAAAGATTTTGCTGAAGACTTTGACATGATTTGAAAAGGCACTGCTTGCTTGCAGTTCCTGTGAAGTACGGATACACTCGTAGGTTATTTAAATGCTGTTAGTGTCAGAAGGAATATATTATTTCTTCGAACATACAAAAAACAAATACACTACAGTAACACATATAGCTCGCTTGCAAACATCTTCCTTCTGTTTCTCATCGCTTTCACTCCAACGTTCAAGATAGAAATCCACTCGTAAGCACCATCGCGGTCTTATATACCTTTACACAATGCGACAAAATTAGAAGCGGGTTACGTTAGAGCTCATTGTTTCTAGTTCCCACGATCGATCATTCATCCGTTGTTTATTTTTAATAACGACTTCGCATATAGGGTGTAATAATAATAGTAGGTGCTTAAGATTTTCAAAATGATAGCGTTAAAAGTTATCTCTCATACAAAGCGTATATATGTACATTTATATACATATATGAATGATGAAGTGATTAGACAAATATAGTCCGTTCACTTACTTGGGGAGCATTGTATATATGATTATCAACAAAGTACTGGCTGTATAGGTGTAGTTAAAGCCAGAGTAACGTATCAAAAAGTGATTTTTGAACTCGTAAAATCAGTCCTTTACATATGGATAATTATGATTAAGTAAAAAAATAGTATAAATTTTATATTTATTCCTTTTATATTTATTCCATCATCGAAATACAATTTAAGGAGTTATATATAAATCTAAATATGTATATATTAATCTCCATCATCATCATCAGCCTGTAAGAGACCGACTGCAGGGCCATAGGCCTCTTCCCGAAGGAAGATATGTGCATAATCACCACGCCAACCTACGACGTATTAGCAATTTTACACTCTGAGAAATCCACAGTCCTGTGTTTTCCCACATACGGTGATACTATAAAAATATTTCTCAGGGTCTGGTGTCCTCGCGATGTTTTTCTTCACCGTCAGCTGATAGTGTTGCAAATTTAAATTAGTAAATGTACGCGAATTCCGAAAAATTCGTTAGTACATTCCGGGGTTCGAACCAACGGACAACGGGTCGATATTCCACCGGTCAAACCACTAGACCACCATGACTTATTAATTTTCCATGTCAATATTACTTCACTCAGTCCATCGTTTCGGTGAATGATGAGGGAGGTCTACGTTTATTCTATCCGAATTACGATATTATATTACGATGACGGATAACCGGACTAATGTAACCGGCAACTGTAGGTAAATAATTATTTATACAATTAATAATTATTTTTTCATTAATTATAGTGGATTATTTTGAGCGAATTATCTTTGTTCTCCGACTATAGTGAAGTTCTACTATCATGTTAAGAGTTATTAATCTATACATACAATAAGAATTTAAATCTAACATCTCCGATATACACGTATTCATTTGTGAATCATGCAATTTCGATTGTATGGTTCAAAAATGTATATATGTATGAATAGCTTAGAATTGTTAGCTAGGTCAGACGCGACTTTTTCCAGGTAACAGCCCAAGCCGAGGTGCGCGTGCGCCCTTGTGTATGTTACCTAAAAACCAAATCGGCTGAGTGCCTTAAGCGCTCGCCTTAGTAGTCCGGTGAAGCTGTAAAGACCCTGCAGGGTCAATAGCGTAGTCAGTTCGAGAAAAAAAAAATCTAACATGTCTGTACTTTTTAGATTTTTGTGAAAAGAATTGTTACTGGTGTAGCAGGTGTAAATCATTTTTTAACCGACTTCAAAAAAAGGAGGAGGTTATCGATTCGTCTGTATTTTTTTTTTTTTTTTTATGTTTGTTACCTCATAACTTTGGACTGGGTGAACCGATTTTGATTATTCTTTTTTTATTTGAAAGCTGGTACTTCCAGTGTGGTCCCATTTTAATTTGGTACAGTTCCGACAACGGCATCCAGTGCAAAACCGTATAAGTTTTAAATTTGCATTAAGTATGTACACGACAAATAGACGAATAACTCAATATTACGCTAACCGATTTCGATGATTCATTTTTTATTGAAAAGGATGTACTTCAAGGGTAGTTTGATGAGAGTTTGGTTAGGTTCTGATTATGGGATCCGTGACAAAGTAAGAAAACTTTCAAGAAACGAGCCTACTCCTTTCTTAAGGGCCGGCAACGCATCTGTGTTTCCTCTCGTGTCGCAATTGTCCATGGGCGGCCGTGATCACTTACCATCAGGTGACCCGTATGTTCGTTTGCCACCAATATTATAAAAAAACTCTTCAATTCTTAAGAGCCTATTGTGCTTATGTTCGTTGCTGTGTTGCAACATGACGCAAGCATTGTAATTACATTACTTAAGGTGTATAATGTGTGAAGCGATGGTAGCCGAGTTGGTGGTAGAAACTATCGCGGATTACTGAAAAGGTTGCGTTCGTACCAAACGTTACTTATTGTACAACCAATTGAAACCATATCGCATACCATACCGATAGATACCATACCGCAATAATGCGCATATTTTAATATACTTAAGGCGGAACGGAGTTCGCGGGCACTGCTAGTAAAATATATTTATGTACACTAAAAATGGAAAAATAAAGTAAATTTTCAAAATTGTGTTGGTAATTGGTTGGTACCGACTTCCAGTACATCTCTAGGTAGCACACATATTCATATGTTTTATTTAATTTGGTTAATTTGATAAACTATTTATTTTCCTTGCCTTATGGGTTTTTGACTGATATTGAAGTCGGTTAATACTTTTTTTTTGAAAATTTACTTTTAGAAATGTATGATAATCATAAAGCATATTCTCGAGTAACATTTAGTCTTGGTTTCATTACAATCGGTTCACTCTACCGAAAGTTATTGTAATTTTAACCACGACGCTGCTTATGTACGAGAGAAAAGTAGATAAATAAATGGACTTAATATATTCAGATGAATTTATTAGTCACTGTTTCTTTAATTCGGTTCCACGCGGAGTCGCAGCCACAGCTAGTATGTTATAGAGTTCTTACGTTATATGCCAGTTCGTAAAGAAAAATCGACTGAGAAGTATAATACCACTGGTAAGTAGATAATATTTTGGTAACAATCATTTTGATATACTTAAGAAAGAAGAAAGCAAAGCGAACATTCTCATAGTAAACATAATATAATGCCACCTGACGTGCAAACATAAAGAACACGTCTAAATTCATAATTGTATAGAAATCTCAGAGCCTCCGCCTTACCTTTCAGTTCGCGGAGTGTTTACAGTGTTTCCCGATCGTGATGGATTACACCCCGTAACCCGGCGATCACGTGCCATGATTGTAAAGATATAAAACAACTAGAAGAGATCTGAGCGTACTATATAATTTTTGTCACACCTTTGCAATATAATTCATCTATACCAATATTGTAAAGCTAAAGAGTTTGTTTGCTTGAACGTGCTAATCTCAGGAACTACTGGTCCGATTTATATATTATCACGCTAAAATCAATAGGAGCAGAAAAGCGATGAAAAATGTTTAAAATCGTTTTTTGAAAATATTGCGTAAACGGTAAGTATTTCACGCGGACAAAGTCGGGGATAGAAGCTAGTACCGAATTAAAGAAAACAGGGTGTATCGTAAAGACGCGATAAAACTGAAAGTTTTGGATTGTAGAGAAATATTTTAATTACTCATTAATCACTTTGGAATAGCATAAATGTGTTCAGTGATCGCCACGCCACCTGAACATAGTACACGCAAAGACGGACAATGGAAAAGAAAGAAAGCGAGTAGAGCGTATATGTCACTGTGTACCCGGCACAATGTTCACCCCACCACTTTTCGTCATACAAAAAGGTTACAGATCAAAATCTCAACGTCCAAAATAAAAAGTTTCACTTATAAAATAGTATCCGGTAATGCTCGTATGATTAATGTATCGTATCGTATCGTATGTATTAATGTTATTCATAATTGTAATGCGTTTTTATTTATAACTAACTGTGCCTGCGACTCCGTCCGTTTAACCTAATGTAAATAAACAGTAACTAATAAATCATCTGAATGTATTAGCTCCATTTATTTATCTAATTTTCTCTCGTACTTAAGTCGCGCCGTCATTAAAATTACAATAACTTTTGATAGAGTGAACCAATTATAAAGAAATAAAGTAACGAAATAATACTAAATGTTACTCGAGGATATGCTTTATGATCTTCTTAGCAGAGATATGTATTCATACAAACAGACAGACAGATAGACATTTCTAAAAATGATTGAAATGTATATAATTACTTCTTCCTATACACATGCAATATCTTTTGTCACAAAAGTCTAAAAGTACAGACTCGTTAGATTTACATTATTATTATATACTAGCTGTGCCTGTGACTTCGTCTGCGTGGAAGATTATATAAAAACAATGATTAATAAAGCCATCTGAATGTATTAAGTCAATTTACTGGTCTACTTTTCTCTCGTACTTACGCCGCGTCGTCATTAAAACTACAATAAGTTTTGATAGAGTGGACCGATTTTAATGAAACAGAGACTAAGTTACTCCCGAGGATATGCTTTACGATTTTCTGAGGGTTTATTGTGAACCCAATATTTTAGCAGTGATGCGTGTTCATACAAACAGACAGACAGACATTTCTAAAAATTATTGGCATGTATTATTCATAGACACTTGCAACATTCTTATTGTATGTATAGATATAAATTCAAGTATCAATAAATGAGGTATTAATGCACGTAGCCTTATCATAGAACTCATGAGCAACTCATGGCGTGGCAAGATTCGGATGACATTCTTTACGTATACATTAAAATTATTTAGGCATCTTACTTAGAAAGATGATTGTGCTATGTTCTTACAAATTAAGTACCTAGACGTAGTAATGATTTATCTATATGGTACGTGTTCAAAAAATTTAATCGATAACGTAGATATTGTCTTTGTAATCACGATACAATTAATGTGTAGGTGTTAAAGCCACGCTGAAGCTATTACTGGTTTCATTACGAATGGATCCGCTCGCCCGGGGTAGTACCACCCTCTCATAGAAAACCGACGTGAAGTAACAGCGCTTGCATTGTTGCGTTTGGTTCGGTTAGTGACAGCGCCGGAGGCCCACCTCCCCTCTCTGCCCCCCCTCCGCTCCCTATCCCGTCCCCCTCCCCCAAACACAGGCTCGCAACACACTTGCGACTCTCCTGGTGTTGCTTGTAACCATGGAGGATGGTGATCACTTAACGTCAGGTGACCCAGCTGTCCGTTTGCCTCCTATGACATAAAAAAAAAATATTTGTTATCAACCCGATAGTATCAATATACTGTGTGTGATAGATAGATATATGAATGCTTGTTAATATTATGTTATATTTCTTGATACACTATATCTAGTTAAATATAGTAAAAATATTGTATCCTCGTTTTTTTTTTCAATAGAAAAACGATCGTCGACAATTCATGCGATTTTTGTGGTAAGAAAAGACAAAACATAAAAAAAATTAGTAATAAATTAAATTAAATTATGACTGTTCCAGTATTCTTAATTCTGGCATATCGTATCTCGCAACGTCACTCCCGCACGGGCTTTTGATAAATGCGCATTCGCCAGTTTTTATTTCATTCAGTTTGTTCATTCAAATTGGATATTTATTTGTGTCGAATCAATTTAAGGCGGCCGCTATTGCTTTTGTACGAGCTTGTTGAATATTAAGGATTGAGAAACGAGGAAAAAATTACATGCGTTTCCCATGTAATGCTTTTAGCGTGGGGAATACTTAAAGATTGATATTATTCGATTTATTCAACCTGATTCTATAACTGTTGGAAGGATTTTGACGAAAATAATGTAAGGTTGAATTTTTGTTAATAGACATTGAAACCCGGACATTAGAAAGAGACCGATCAAAGAAAAAAACATAAAGGTTTATACAATATGGCGTTGACCGAGGGACCTCTTTAGTACTGACTTTATTAATATATAAAGATGATTTGGCTTAATCATTCTAACACTTGGAAATATTTACGGTTGCAAATGACACAACCGAAATAAATAAAGGCATTGAAATAGAATATAATAAAGAAAACCAAGCAAAGCATATATGTAGCCATTTATTTACTAGTCTTTTCTCGCAGTTTCGCTCGCATTAATATAGATGCTGAAAACAAAATAAAGCCCACGTTACTTGTTGATAATGCAACTTTCTATATGTGAAATAAAATAAAAAATAAAAATAAAATAGCCTTTATTGCTGTTACCTTTTTTTTCTACTTGCTAAAACTAAAACAGAAACCTAAACTGGACCAAAATTGGCCTCAATATAAATGGCGAAAATCTCAACCATCTGCGCTTCGCGGATGATTTGATTTTATTTTCAGAGGACGCAGGAACCCTGGGACTAATGATGCAGCAACTATCCGATGAAAGTGTTAAGGCAGGCCTGACAATGAACCTAACTAAAACCAAAATTATGACAAATTCTAAACAAGCTACCAACGAACCAATAACAGTAAATAAGGAACACATAGAATATGTAAATGAATATACATTTGGGTATAATATATATTACATATATATATATATATTTGGGTCAACTTATATCTGCAGATAATGGTATGAATAAAGAAATAGAAAGAAGGATAACTAATACATGGAAACGGTTTTGGTCTCTCAGGGAAATAATGAAGGATAAAGATATGCCAATGAAGGGAAAAAAGAAAGTATAGGAAATATGCATAATACCATGCTTATTATACGGATGCCAGACATGGGCATTTAACAGAACTACAACAAAGTAAATTAAAAATCTGCCAAAATTCAATCGAAAGAAGTATTTTAAGTATAAAAAGAAAAGATAGAGTGAAATTACAAGAAATTAAAAAGAAAACAAAATTTAAAAAAGCACAAACAGCCTACAGGGCACTCAAATGGCGTTGGGCGGGACACATGTTAAGGGATAGTAAAGAAAAATGGACCAAGTTAGTAACTGAATGGTATCCAAGAGATAGCAAAAGAAATAGAGGCAGACAAATGAAAAGGTGGGAAGACGACTTTAAGAAAATAGCTGGTCCGATATGGACCCGTTTGGCAAGAGACAGAAATACATGGAAATCTATATGTGAAAGAACTTTTTAAATCGGTTAAGTTTTTGTTGAGTTTATCCACTACAAACAGAAAATCATTTTTTTTTGTTTTTTGCAGTATCTATTATATTAGTTAGTTCCTACGATTTTATTCTCACGGAAATAGAAAAGTACGTGTTTTGTCGGCATACATTTTAGGCTATTTAAGATTTTTCAATTGTATTTCTTTCATTGCCACTTAAACCCTGAAAACTATTTTGCCGAAATCTACGTACCTGCGATATATGTTATCATATTTACATAGCCCGTATAGATAATTGGATTATGGATAATTGGATAGCAGGTACTCTGAAAATTCCTCTGGTTAGTACTGAAGGTTTCTTCAAAATCAGTTCCAATATTTAAGAGGGTAGCCCGGACAAACAATATTTATTTCAATTTTATTTGTATGTATAAATTATTACCAATTTTTAATATGCTACATTTGGCATTACTACAGAACTTTGGTTTTATTTATACATATTAAAAAAAAAGCGTTGTATCCGAATATTAACTATCACTAAATACTGGGTTGTTTTTATGAATCGGCGGTAGTTTTGACGTTCATAAACAGCTTCTCTAAATTGAATAAAGTATGTTTGATTTTATTTGATTCAGATATTATAAATACGAATGTGAGTTTGTTTGCTTGTTACGGTGTCACCGATCATCATTAAACTTTGCATATACATTCAGGGGTACAATAAAGAACATAGAGTATTCTCATTCAAAAGAGAATTTCCGAGGGATATTTCAAACCTACATTGACGCGTGCAAAGCTATGCGTAAAGGGATTTTAATAATGAAAAAAATCAACTATTGGATCAAATTAACTAAAAAAATTTCAAATATAATTTGCTTTCGATGTTTTCACGAAACTACACTTAAATACGTCGTGTCAGTTATTGTTCTGAATATTATTTCTAATAAACAACATATTTAAATCTTCGTCGCGCAGACTCCATGCATACTTAATCATTACTGTTTCAATATAAACACTGGGAGATTCTAAAATATATACACAATAACTTTACCTGCGAACTTGCTCACTTGAAGTAGTTACTACTTACTACGTACTTGAACGTACGTACGTTACGTACTTGAAGTAGTACAAAGTTGTTGCTGAGGGTCTTTATGTTATTTGGTGAGACAGGCGTCAAATTAGCTATGCTCACTAAATGCTATAAGAATTCTTTACGACTGAACATTAAGAGGTATGTCAATCCAACTTCATTTATAGTGTGGTTTCGCCTATTTTACAGAGATGGAGTGAATTTAGCATTATTATGCTTCCAAAATACTACGCGCAATAGCGAGTCACTATGTCGGAGTTATACACCAATTCTTTGTTCTTGGTTATCGATCGCATTCCGAAGTAAAAACATGACTTTTTGTCTACTGCCAATTAAAATAATTGTTTGATACAATCGCAATTCTACTCTGAAAGCTTCCGAACTTGCAAACAATTAAGTAATTACATAAAGTTGGCTATTCACGGCCCAACAAGTTTGAACAACGAAATTATTTAAAATTAAAATAAAACGATAAACTTTATACTATTATGAAATATAGAAAATCTAAAATCTTTACGTATTATAATTGGCAAGTTCTTTCTGTCGGCCTGTTAGCGTGCTTGAAGTTGAAAACCACTGAAATCTCATGATTCATAGTTATATATTTTGTTACATTAGGTAGATGTGTTATGAGCTTAAAAGTGAGTTAAATTAAAAATAAAATGTAATATATTATTTTGCTATATATTACATAAACTATATTTACCATATTCACTGGTAAATGTAGTATATAATTGTTTATAATAGAAGTTACTAAAATTATTGGTTGTATTATAAAACTAAATTTTACATTGAACTCATAGAGACCACTTGTACCGGACAAAGTGACCAAAACTTGTTTACCATGGTGTGCATACATTAATTAATCTTAGTATAATGAAATAATTGCATCATTATAATTATATATGTAGATTAGTTCATGACAACATCCGATTGTTTATCTACTTGATTAATATTTTGTAACAAAGCGCTTGAATTTAATATTTATCAATAAAATACCCTATGTAATATATAAAATGTTTTATTAAAAAACAGTAAAGGTTGGGCGCATTGAATAATTGATTGATTGTGTAAATTATATTATTTATTCTGGAACCACAACGTACTCGTACAACGTATGTATGCACACTATGACACATTACAACAGGAAGTCAGTGTTACCACTTATCTAACAATATTATATTGCCATATATCAACAGATAGAATACAGAAAGTGTTTGAAAATTATCGACAGGATACAATTCGATAAGATTAAGTGAATTGCCAGTTTGGAATCAATTTTATCTATATATTATCACCCTGTGCCTACACTCAGCTGGATAATAAAGTAAAGAGCCAGTTAGCGCCATCTACTTATTAACGCTTTTCTATTTTTCTACAGTCAAATCTTTTTCAAACTGAATGTATTGGTGGAAGCATTTCCTTGATTTACATATGTTCTTGGGATACCCGTTTGTGGGAATAAAGTTGCTTATTAGGTCACAATTTATTTATTTGTTGTTATTGTTACAATTGTGTTGTTGTGCATTCTAACTGAGTGCTTTAACTCAACTAACAATCCAGGTAGTTGATAAATATAATTGTGATTCAACTATGGTGATGCGTACATAATAAGTAGGGCGACATGCAATGTACCTAGCCGTACACTGAATAAACACTGTTGTTCGATTGGGAAATGAAACTTACTAAAGCTGTCGACAGTAAACGGAGGCTGGACAGATTATCCGACCCTCGGCTTTGAATGTTGCTTATTCGTCTTAGTTGGAATATTTAGTTAGCTAGAATCATTTTGCGAAATAATAAGGCTAGAGTACTAGGGGTATTTTGGTCATTTTGCCACCTTTGCGTTATTACCATTTCAGCTGAATGCCTTCTAGGTCCGGCGTTAACCTCAATGAAGCTGTCAAGGCCCTACAATCAGTAGGTCACTAATTAAACTTATATATTAGCGGGCCCAGTGGACGTTGACCAACACTGATAATAAAAAGTTTTTGACAAAACCGAATGAAAAACCGTTCAGTAGTTTTTGAGCTTATCGCGTACAGACAGATAGATGTCACAGAGGACTTTGTTTTGTAATATATAGTGATATATTATGTCACTGTCAATATTTTCAAGAACACATCACGCAACATGTTCCCTTGTGAATAACTGACTTTATTTCTAACTGTTGGTAATTTAGGAAAAAAGTTCTAGAAACATGTCCTTCGTCGTCACTAACTATAGCTTTGTAATTAAGAGATACGTAACTTATTTTGTGATATTGTTTTCTTCTATAGCTATTTATAGTATACTGGGAAAAGGCCGCGAATTTGTCCGTCTTAGTTACAGTATAAAACTTAATATCAATGAAATGTATCCTAAATCTTCTTTATATATATAATTCTACTATCCCTTTATATGTGACTGAACGGTTAAACGGCTGGACCAATTTTGATGATTATTTTGTGTGTGTTCCAATAGATTCGACAATGGTTTAGATTCACAATTGGACCCTGTAGCGCTGTAGTTGATTGACGTTTAGGGTTTTTTTTATTACCAAGGCAGGAGAACATCTGCCGAGCCCGGTTGTATTAAGTAAGTCAGTTGAATGGCGGTAGGGCTTTTTATAAGTCCGCCTGGGTAGCTACTACCCTCAATTTGAAAATCTGTCGCCAAGGAAGTGTTCGTTTGTTGCGACAGACTTTATTAAAATGATAAACT
Organism: Antheraea pernyi; assembly: GCA_015888305.1. NCBI lineage: Eukaryota > Metazoa > Arthropoda > Insecta > Lepidoptera > Saturniidae > Antheraea > Antheraea pernyi. The sequence continues at coordinate 12,538 of MU160491.1, read as the reverse complement.
TTATTAATATTTAGGAAGCCGGCAGCAAACGCTAGTCCAAAATAAATATGAAGGCTCAACAAAACACAATGTCAAAATCGAATCCAATATCCCGCCCAACACGTGAGCCCGTTATGTTGTCCAATATACAGGGACCTGCGTTATGAATACAAAACCGTACTAGACGCGTTTCTTATTAACTTTGACATGTTATAGACGATCCACAAGAGGGATAACTCGACAATTCTAACCAAATAATGTCGTATTCCGATTTTTCCATCGTTACTACTTGTTTTCGATTTTATTTCACTTCATATGTTACTACTATCTTATTTCGTGTGAGATTATTAAAAACACTATATTGAATCAACAATACTTTTTTCTATGTCATGGGAGGCAAACGAACAGGTAGGTCACCTGATGTTAAGTGTTCACCACCGTCCATAGACATTAACAAACCAGGGGAGTCGCAAGCGCATTGCCAGCCTATGTTTGGGGGAAGTGGAGGGAGGGGAAGAGGAATGGAGAGGGGAAGGGAGGTAGGTATGTATTAATACAGTACAAAATTATTTTACTCTCAAAAGTTAATTATATTATGGGTCATTACTTGACTGATAGTAATGTCTAGAAATATCCCCCTCTAGGCATATTCGCTAAAAGTAATAACAAACATCTATCAAGAATGCATTGTATCTTTATATACATAAGTCTTCTGTCCGTGTGTACATGACTGACTTCTAAACGACTGTATAGATTTTAAAGATTTTTGTGTGCGTTCATGTGGATCCAATAATGATTTAAATTTACACTTAGACCCATTAGGTGTGGCTGCGGTTGCTTTTTTTATTATCAAGGCAGGACAACGTGAGCCGGACCCAGAAGTAGTTGAATAAAAAATATATTGAAATAGTTTTCTGTCGACTATTCTCAATTAATAGGTTATTTTCTGAATTAATACATTTTTATGTTGTTTTTGTAGTGAACACTACTTTATTCCTGTTATTATACAACGAAAAATCCACATTGAAAAGACTCAAATATATACTCCTATAGGACTTAACGTGTGAGAAAATGAGATAGCATACATTACACAGAGGTTCTTATTTTCGCTGTTACCTCATTGTACATTGGACTACCTGATATTTGCTCTGATGCTAGCGTTGTACCTGTTAATGTATTTGTGTGAGTGTACGCCTGTGTAACACAAACCTAGGAAGAGGACTCATAACCAACATGTTGTTTATATGAATTTTTTATCATTTTTTGAAAGTTTTGCTTTTACCGCGTGTAAATTGCATACATATCATTTTTCAATATCATTTAACGAGCTTTATAGATAACACAAATTTGGAAATAGTTTTTTTTTCATACCATCGACGACTCAAGGCCATTACTCGTAAGTTTCTATTTGTCATACTTCTACCTTAGGTTCTTTACGTTTACAATCTACAGTATTCAATACAGTTAGAAAAAAAAGCAAATAGAAATAGAAGCAATAATAATATCTACATACTAGCGAGCCCAGCAGACGTTGTCCTGCCTTGGTAATAAAAGAAATTCAACCGCAACGCCATAAAAACACACGTTTAAACCCAAGTATAGTCACATACACACGGGTAGAAGAATTATATAAATAAAGATTAATACTTGAAGAAAAAACTTTGTACCCCTTTTTATACTCTACAATAAAATTTCACATGCATAAATACCTTCTCATGTTCAAAATTGAATGATATAACTTTTACACTGTGGTTCTATCACGGCTTTACTTTATTAAAAGCTTAACTAATTACAGTATACAAATAAGCACCGTTCTATACTTCCTATAAATGGGACGCATTCCTAAATGGACATCAAAAAATTCAATTTCGACTTTCATTCGAACAAAAAAATATCGTTCGAGAACCATTAGTAAACTTTCGCAGTTTACGTCTGGCACAGGTTTATGCGAATGAAACGATGCTAGAATAAACAGTGGAATATTTTTGCAAACTCTTTTTGGTATTATACTTCAAAGGTAAACCAGTGGTTTAATGGAAAGCCCTTGTCTATATTCTATACAATTTTTTCTGTCTGTTAGCAATAGTGTTGGCATTGTTAAGTTTCACCCCTCTGATTACGTTTTTTTTTTAAATAATCCGAAAACATTGGCTAAATATGATAAATGATGAATTTAGCGCTCCACGACAGACTTATATTAATAACAACGGTGGTCTTAATGGTGGTAGAGCCACGCTGAAACTATTACTGGTTTCAGCATGAATGGGTCGGCTCGCCCGGGGTAGTACCACCCTCTCATAGAAAACCGACGTGAAGTAACAGTGCTTGCATTGTTGCGTTTCGTTCGGTCAATGAGAGCGCCGGAGGCCCACCTCCCCTCTCCTCTTCCTCTCCCTCCCCTATTCCCTTCCCCCAAAGGGTGGCAACGCACTTGCGACTCCTGTGGTATTGTTAGTGTCCATGGATGGTGGTGATCACTTAACAGCAGGTGACCCACCTGTTCGTTTGTTACTAATGACATAAAAAAAATACAACGTATAGTCGGTCAGTCAGGGAAACCAATTGGCATATTATAGGCAATCTGAATATTTATCTGAGCAGAGCTTCACCCTATAATAACTTCGCCATAGAAGTGTCCTTCCGATGTTTTTTTTTCTCAAACTGACTACGCTATTGTCCTGGCAAGGCCTTCACAGCTTCACCGGACTACTCCTTCCGGTCAACGACATCTTTCCTTTTATAGACCGAACTCTCTAATATGGTGGCGCTAGTGTTAATGATTCGGTCGCATCTCAGATGTGTTGTAGCGGTATCGAAACTAGGTAATGCGTCCGTTTAAATCAATTGAATGTTATTTTAATTAATGAAAGTATTGTAAAGGACATATTAAATCTTTAAAATTAATTACAAAAATAGAAATCGTGACAATTACCTCTTGTTAAACGACAATTTGGTCTAAACTGATAAGCACGCTAAGCATAGAGGGCGCTGGCTCTCAACTGCAGCTGCCCAAACACACTAACAGGTGCTTGGTGACAGTTCTTCAACTAGAGCGATGTGTGCCGCGGTATATGCCCTAGCCCGGTACTGGATTCCGACTCCCAGAACTTTTTATCGGTTCTCCGGGCTAGATCTGCAGTGTTCCGCGCGACAGGATCACCTCGAGTTTGGATGTGGCATTTCACCACACCCTAACAGTCCTAGATGTTAGGTTAAGGGTCCCCCTGCAGTTCAGAGATACAAGGGCCTCATCACTGCACGAGCCGTCGTATTGTAATTCATTGAAACATGGTAAAGAAACCATAGGATGGCGGTATGGCTTCTTTTAAGCTACCTACTATTTATTAGGTATCACCTTCGAAATAGATATTTGTCGCCAAGAACCTATCATTGTGTTCTGACAGCTACACCTGAAAGTCCCTCTAGACTTAATGTGGTTATTATTTCAAACCACATCGTCATTTGAAATCAGGTGAGATTGTGGTCAAATGCTTAGGCCTAGAAAGTTTATAAAAAATAATATATTAAATGAATACGTTTTTTTTATTATATTTTGGGTAACCAATTGTCTACATTATAACTGTCATTGTTGAGGAGGTATTATTGTTACAAGTGTCTTGGGATAATTTCAATGTTCTAACAAGATGGTAGTGGCCCTCTTGTTAGAACTTTCCAGGGAATTTTTGTGGCGTCTCAGAATTCACGTTCAGCGTTATTATTTTCCATCCTCTTGTGCTCAATAGCCGAACTATATTACGTAAAGTACAACCAATATTACCAAATATAGAGTCAAATAACATAAGATAATGAATTAAATATAAAACTCACTACTACTACTACTAAGATCTCACCAAAAACTCCTTCTGATACTTAAAATATGACAAATTCCCGTTAGTAGATACTTAAAAATAATTGAACTTACAATAGGGATAAGGGATATATATATCTCTCTTTATATATAAATTTTTTCTGTACCTACGTGTTCCGATTTTGATGAAACTTTGTATGCGTATTCGAGTAGATCCAAGAATGGCTTAGATTCACAATTGGACCCGGTAGGTGGCGCTGAATTTTAGATTTTTTTATTATCAAGGCCGGACAACGTCCACCGGTACCGTTAGTATATATATATCTATATCAGTACTTACCTATGGGTCAAAAATAGATGCAATGGAAAAGCAACTCTAAAATTGAAGGGTTTCAATGCCATTCACTTAACTATAATCGCTGGAGGAAAAAAATGAGTGGTGATAAAAACACTATCATAAATTTATCTTATAACTCTACTAAGAATGATTTATAATGGACTCTTGTTTATACCGAAGTTTTTGGTGAAGTTGTACCTATAGAGTTATTATTTCTTTAGATATGTGAAGAAATATTAATATTATAAAGTCGCTCTTCAAAGAGCTCTGAGAAGTGTTATTGAACATCCAAGCCACTGGTTAGGGATACATAGATTTCCACGATGTAGTAATCTAGAAACTAAATCAGTTTTATGGACTCATAATAGAATCACAGCTACATAATATAGAAATCTTTTCAGGGTTGTAATATACTAACTGACCCGGCCACTCGTTGCTATGGTTCAGCTAAAATCTCAGATATATTCGACAATTACTAATCGAAATGAAAACTTATATAGACGCGTTGGTATTTATGGCAGGAGATAAGTTTATGATTTTCCATCATTACATGCTAGTAAAGCGTGACCGAGGTTATTGTTCTTGCGCAACTTACGTTAGACTACCGACGCGGAGTACAACGGCTTATGTACTTCTAATATTGATGTTTTTATTGAAATTGTGCAGCCCATTATGTGTTTGATGTTCGAGGTGCCAATAGATGTGGAAACCAGACTAAGTTTAATATCGCAGACGGTTACTAGTTGCTTATAAAAAGATTTTACGCGACCTAAAACGAAAAATATCAACGAAATAACAAGTAAATAAAGTATATACATTAGAAAGTGCTACGATAATCTCATAGAATGTCCCTTAATATGTCGAAAGGTTACATAAATGAGCCTTCTCTATATTCTAGAGGTGTTGTTAGAGAGGGCCCAAGTGCCGCCCTCTGGGGACGATAGCGACCGCGTCTTAGACTCACGAGTTGTGAATTGTGCTACGTTCAGTTTCGGGCCAGTTACTGTACTGTCAAGTTCAAACATACTGTATTCAGCTTAGGCCCTAAGAAAGCGCTTATGAACGTCAAAACTACCTCCAATTTGAAAAACAACCCAGTCATTCAGAAGAACCAGCAAAAACTCGATCTGGTTTACCTTTTTAACATACATATATTCAAAATGTCAATTCCAGACATCACTGTCGTCACATGTTGGTCCACCCTATAATCCTTTTGACTCTAAAATCAGCTTGATATGGCGCTTAAACTTACAATCCTGTAAATGGGTAATATGCTTTGGGATTTTATATAAAACCTAAGACTATTACCTAAAATATCTTACCTATTAGAAAAAAAAGTATTGATGATTTGTGGCAGAAATAGGGGTGAATCTTCACAGAGACACATAGGGAAGAAAGAGATGAAATTTTGCAAAGGAGTTCATACATGACTCATTAGAAGATCATCAGGTATAATGTAACCATGATGTGCTAAAACAAAAATAACATATTGGTTGTCTGTAAATTCGGTTTACGGACGGTAATTTTACGTGATAACGTTTTGGACGATGAAGTGGAAGAGAGATAGATGCATCACAAGCCGAACGCTTAGGCCGGTCGCGTCTTTCTATCGCTTATTCCGCGCTCTCGCATGCACGCTCGGCTCACGCGGAACATAATACTGAGTCATGCTTTCTCATGCGTGCAGCCGACGTTAATTGATTTATAAAACGATATCACGTGAAATAAACAATAACAATGCTTAACTAAAAAATAAACAAAGGAGCCTAAAAGCACAGTCGTATTATACAAGTAAATAAAACGATGTAAACCGACACGGTCAGGTAGCCGTGACGATTTGTAAGAAAGACCTACGTGACTTACATTCACATCCCAGTGTGTCGGACATATTGATCAGTAATGGACATTGTGCGCCAACGTATGGACCTAACTAGAAGCAGTCCCAAGAGAAACGGTCCCTTTTGGAAGCTTAAAGGTTTTGAACAATTTTGTCCTTAGTGTTTTTTTTACATATTTATTTTCGACTATCTGATTTGTGCAACGTCGTCTACGTTGCTTATTATATGCGTCTTTATATATAAAAATCCAGTATCATGATGTTTGTCCTCGATGAACTCCGAAACTACACTACCGATCTTCAAGAAAATTGCAATTTATGTATAATTTAGTCGGACTTGAAAGATAGGATAGTTTATATTTTGACTAATGACCTCAATATTTTTTTTATTACAAATTAAATGAAGTCAATGTTCATTATTTATTATTAATAAATACGTTCCATTTTATATTTCTCAGTCATGTACTAATTTAGGCTTTTACTCTCCAGTTAACAGAATATCTAGGTCACCACGTTTTTAATTTTGAAAATAGTTTATCATAATTTTAATTCAATGTAATAGCAGGGCCACAGCAACGCCTGACCGGCTCAGATAATATATTATATTTTATATAAACAAGAAAACCACAAGGAAATACACATTGCTAAACGCGAAGTGCTTATAAAATTCATTTTTTATTTATTTTAATAACTTCATACGTCGACCTAGACAACCCTGGCGAGGATCTGTCTAAGGAAAGCCTTCCAAGACTGTGCTAACTTGGAGTAAAGTGAAGCGTGAAGCCATCAACAGAAAGACTCTGAAGAGCATCGTGTCTGCCATCTGCCCTGACAGTTTGGCGTTATATTGTCCCAAGTGAGAGAAATATATATATTGAACAAATATGTTTCTATAACTTTTTCAAAATAAGGACCAAGTGTCTATGATAGAAAAAACATTTTAAAAAATCGAAATTTACGCATAACTAATGACACCTATTATTTTAATTATATAGATGTAACTTAATAGAATACTGTTCAATTGACAACTGTGTTCATTGAAGCGTTTAAAATTCATTTTTAATTGTTACTTTCACATCGCAATCTAAGACCCCAAAATGCATGAAGTTGAAAGCTGAAGGCCATCTATTACATTGTTTGTAGTATTTGCGATCTAATCCGGACAAACACATCCAGATACCCTGCTTTATTGTTACTCATAAAAAGCCTGTATATTGAGAACATAAGTAATAAATCTATATATACAATAATTACAATATACAAGAGATGGAGGAAATTAATCCATAAAGCACTGGGATAATATATAACAAAACTTTAGTAATCCTCGTAGTTGGGTAAACGACACAAACTTTGGAGATAAGCAGGTACAGTTCATACAAACGTAGACTAGCGATGGCGATCTGAGATCGATTAATCGAATTATCGATTTTTGGACATAGAAAAATCTGAGACACTATAATATCGTGATTCGTTTTTATTTTCAAAGTAGATAAAAAAAAAGTATATTATAATTTATAATAAATCTAAAAAGCCCATCAAACAAGAAAAAAAACTAAGTAATTAATTTTCGGATAATTGATCCTCTAGACCTCGATTTTTAGATGGATCGATTCCACAGACCACAATTCGTATCGATTTAAAAATCGATTTTTTTTCCCGAAGAATCGCCATCTTCCTTTTTGATGTCACGCGTATACAATGGTTATATTGGGCTCTGTTTAACGACATGTTGATTAATAAAAAGTGGCATTTGTAAGCTCATTTACAAGAATTAAATACCCAAATAAAAAACAGGGTCTGATTACAACGAGTTCCTATTATTTACACAGTAAAATAGATCTTAGTAAATCTGAGATCGGTATAGTGATCATCCAGTGATAGAAATTTGGTCATAATTCACTTATTTTTTGTTTTAACATCACTATTAAGTAGTAGTAGCTGTAGACGTTAAAAACGTGTGTTATTACGAGTAAAAACATAATTTTTTTAAATAAAAATAATGGCTTCTACTGGTAGGCGATTAAATTTTTTTTTTATGTCATAACTGGCAAACGAACTTGTGGGTCACCTGATATAAAGTGATCACCACCGTCCATGTACACTAACAACACCGGAGGAGTCAAAAGTGCGTTGCCAGCCTGTGTTTGGGGGAATGGGAGTAAGGGCGGGAGAGGAGAGGGGAAGGGAGGTGGTCCTCCGGCGCTTTCACTGACCGATCGAAACGCAACAATGGCAAGCACTGTTACTTCACGTCGGTTTTCTATGAGAAGGTGGTACTACCCCGGACGAGCCGACCCATTCATGCTGAAACCAATAATAGCTTCAGCGTGGCTCTACCACTCTTCTTCAGCGTGGCTCTACCACTCTTAAGCGTGGCTCTACCACTCTTAAAATCCATTTTTTTTAATTGACGTTGAATGATTATAACACTAAAACTTGATAATACAAAAAGAAAAACACTGTTTGACAATACTTACTATCAAAAAATGTAATATGTGAATAAAACGGTAATGTCAGTTGTTTTTCAGAGTTAAGTTTCAAAGTGTGAGGCAACTTTAACAAATTTTGCTGTCAGATTAAGTTAAGATCGGTACAAAGTTGTACAGGTTAATTTTCAATCACAAAATTATAATTAAAACAACAAGAAATAGTTCAAAATTAATTCAGATAATACATCTCGTTCTCATACAACAACAAAATACTTTTTACTTAGTTCATAGTTGTAATGGTGTAATGCACTGGCTGTGTTTTCTTGTTTGTGGTAGATGTTGTACACATGGTTAATTTTGTTCAAACATAACAGTTTCAGAGATGTAAGTAGTGAACTATAACTTAATGCTTGACTAAATATTGTAATTGCATAGTTTTGTCTTACAGTGTACCCATTTAAATACCTTATTAAGTAAAATACCTCTTGGGAGGGTACATAAAGATGACTTCGTGCACCAAGAATAAAAGGTTTTGATTTGAATGAATCGCGGACTGCTTTTTGTTTGTTATTTTGTCTTGTTATTATTATTGAACTGCTACAGACCACCTATTGATAGCATAAACATAGCATGGTGGTAGGGTTTTCTCTAAATCCACAGGTACTACTAACAACTAACTATCCTCAATTTGAAAATCTGACGGTAGCAACTATAGGTTCCGAAGTATTGAGAACCAGTCCCCTTTTTTATATCATAGGAGACAAACGAACATGTGGGACACCTGATGTTAAATGATTACCACCGTCCATAGACACTTGCAACACCAGGGGCGTCGAAGGTGCGTTGCCAGCCTGTGTTTGGGGGAAAGGGTGGGAAGGAGAGAGAGAAGACGGAAGGGGCGGAGGTGGCCCTCCGGCGCTCTCACTAACCAAACGAAACCCCCCCTCGGCAGCAGCTCAAGCCTAGGTCCGTTCCCTCGGCGTGGAGTCCTTGAGTACGCTGCTCGCGCGATACAGTGACACAAAATCTTACATCACTGCGACAACATTACACATATCACCTCCACACACGTGCGTGCATACACGCTTACACATGCAAGTGGAAGGGTTTTATTTTTTCCTTTATCAAACTAAAATAGTTTAGAATATTATGTATGCTCGGTACACATATATGTTTCAACAACTCATATATGTATGAATAGTTATTTTAGCTTAGGTTAGCTCACATAGGTCGCGAGTTGCATGTATTGCCAAAGCCGAGGTGTGCCGTGCACCCTTGAGCTAGTTGTCAAAATAAAATCGGCTGAGTGCCTTAAGCGCTGGCCTTAGTAGTCCGGTGAAGCTGTTAAGACCTTGCTTGGTAAATAGCGTAGTCGGTTCGAAAAAAAAAAACAAGCACTGTTACTTCATGTCGGTGTTTCTGTGGGTCGGATGGTATTACCCCGGGCGAGAAAATAGTAAAAGTAAATATAGTAAAAATGCTAATTTTTACTATCTTAGACCACATTGTAATTTAATATCATATTTAATTATCAAACGTTAAAACGTGTTAATATGTAATATGTAAAAATATATAATACGTATATGCAAAGAAAATATGTGTATGTAGTCATATATTTAAGGTGGCCAATGTAAAGGCTAGATTATAATCATAGAAAAAAACATTGTTTATTGCATTATCTGTAGCATTGAAAGTTAAGATAATGTCAAAAAGTGTAAGGCTTTTTTTAGTTTTTATTTTTACCAACCTCCTCTAGATTATTACTGCCATTGTCAATTAGGTAATCATTTTACAAGATTCTTGTGCTAATTTCAATATTATAATAAGATGATGGCTCTCCTGTTAGAAATTTCCAGGCAGTTTTTGTGGCATCTCATATTTCAATCTCCGTAGTATAATTTCTATGCACATCACTTGAGCACAATAATCAAACTATATTACGTAAAACGCCAATAATATCACAAAATATAGAGTTAAATAACACAAGATTATGAATAGAATATAAAATAGTGTGTGTATACTTATGTACACGCGTCAGAAGTTATACTTCTTTGGCGTCACAAGATGAAAATCTTTTCAAAAATTTTATCTTTCGCCTTATTCTACGTTTGTAGAAAAAACGACACTAACAATAGAAAAAGTTGACTATAGCTAACTTCATGGTGTCGGTTTTTCGTGACGGTGTGCGCCCGCACCGTAATAACTTCAGGATGTCAGTTTTTCGTGACGGTATGCGCGGTTTTCACTGACGCGCCAAAAGAAGTATAACTTCAAAAGTCACTACATGACAGAGTAAGATCTTACCAAAAACTCCCTTGTGTAAAGATGCAATGTGTAAAGTGATTATTTTATACAGAAGTTATTTAAATTAAAGAATTCTTTCTTACATATTTATATACTAGGTGTACCACGCACGCGTTTTTTTAAATTGTATAAAATTGTGCGACCATGTACAATTAGAGAAATGCTCTTTAAAAACAATTGTAAGTACGACACGCACGCTACTTACAGTAACATGTAATGTATACATAAGATATATAAATACTAGCAGTGTGTCAAATGAGGTTTATCATCAGCAACAAATTTGGAACCTTAACCCACCATATAACTACCTCAGTACTCACTTACACTGTATAAGGAACTAATGAAACAATAACTTAAAGATAGATAATGATATAAGATTCCCATATTGTCAATAAGTATTACGTTTCTGGTCTAATATCATATTAGAAAGACCCCTTGTAACTTTAAAATTACTATTAATAATTATAATGTTGAATTGGAAACAATGAATGAGCTAACGTCTTGAAATGTTGTATAAATATAAATCAAGATATAAAAAATTATACCTGTCTAACCACTTTTTAATATTTGATCATTTAAATAGTGCTCATTGAACTTGATACAGTATTCTTATATGTTACTATGGTTACTGAGTTATGTAGACGAAAGTTCGATAAATAAAATAAAATCGCCGCCAAAATAACCAAAAAACTATATAATTGAAAATACATGCATATATACAGTTATTAGAATTTCCGATATTGTTATTCTTGGAGTTCAGTAGTTGTACTAACATACGTCTTACACACATGTTTACTGCGAACAACATTTGGTAAGTTTCATGCTGACGAAGTCGCGGGTAACCTAAAAATCGGCTAATCTAAAATAGAATAACCTTAATTACTTCTTATAAGGTCACCTATCTGCTTTGAGAGTCCCGCGAAAATCGTTCGAACCGTTTTGGAGATAGCACTACGGGAGAAGCTACGGTTAAGAGCTAGTCAAAATTAAAATAGACCAAATTTAAATTAGTCCCGCCCGTTTCGAAGATTACGCGGAACAAACAGACGGACAGACCGACAAAAATATTAAAAATTGCATTTTTGTTATCAGTAAGGTTTATACTTTCATACGTGTAGGAGTTTCGGGGTCACTATTATAAGATTCTAGATTGACAGGACAGTGTAATAATAATACTCGGTGTGCGTGAAATAGACTGTTTATAGTAGTCCGGTGAAGCTGTTAAGACCGTGCTTGGTCAATGGCGTAGTCAGTTCGAAAAAAAAGATTGTTTATTAATATGACCATATAAGGTATTTATAGAGACACGAGATATTTCATTTATTCAATAGACAATCGTTAAGTCTAATGTTATGTTCAATTGCTTGAACGACATTCTATTTACAATATTTACAAACGCTTCAGCCAGGCCAAAGAAAATGAAATACTCGGTAGCTACATACCCAATCAGTTTAAAAAAAATTTGATATCACATACAGACACTTCATAATTATTATATATAGATAGATAGATATAGAATAGATTGACATAAAGTGAATGATCCACCACATGCTAGCTATTATATTACTGCAACCTTATTTCCATCAATTCCTGTAAATACTGATATTTGAGAACAACACACTCAGATAATATAGTTTGAACACGTACTGATGTGTTTTAGCGGAAAGCGTTGTAGACAATCGCTGGTAATTTCCAAACTAAGTTTCTATGGGATTATTTCTCGGGTTGTGGTACAAGCAAAAGACGTGTAATTTATGTATTGAATTTTCCTTTACATCCTTCTTTCCATGTCTCATAATTCTTGAATTGTTTTTATAGAAGTATGGTAAAGTCGTGGTGGTCTA
>MU160490.1:45502-78079 GCA_015888305.1 Antheraea pernyi | reverse complement strand
GAATGTCGACCACTGGACGCTCACTAGTTGTTATAAATCTTTGCCTGCTTGTTCGCAAACGCATCGGTGCTAAAGTACTATTGTTCATAATAAAACATTACCAAGAAATTCATATATCATATCCTCGAGTAACATTTAATCGGTATTTTTCATATATCATATCCTCGAGTAACATTTAATCGTTGTTTTATTAGAATCGCTCCATTCTATCAAAAGTCATTGTAATTTGAATGACGGCTCGAGTTAACTACGAAATAAGAGTAGGTAAGAAAATACATTTTAATCTCATCCACAGACAAGGATACTATGTAATGTATATTGTATAATATCTAAGACAGAGTAAACCAAGGACTGTTTTTTGTATTAATTTAATTACGTAACGTAATTTTGTATTAAAACGGACGTAATCGCGGGCGCAGATTTTTTTATTTGTTTTACAGGCACGCGCTTAGCCACGATTTCACCTGATGGTAAGTGACGATGAAGCAGACGATGGATCGCGCTTACCTGCTATGATATATAGATAGTATGAATATGATATTAAAAATCTTTTGTTTGTTTTATTGAACTGAAAACATGTTTAACTTGAATTACGTTTTTACACATTTAAGAGTATAATTTAGAAATACTTAAGAGTTATAAAATATAACTTTTAAATATATTAACAATACTAGCTTCTGCCTAGTGGAATAGTGTCTTTGGGCTAACACTCACATGCAGCGGAAGCTCTCGAAAGGATAAGCCCCGATTTTGAAAGATTATTCATTGGGGCTTCGCTCCTATTGGATTTAGCGTGATGATATATAGCACGTATAGCCTTTCTCGATAAATGAGCTATCTAGCACTAAAATAATTTTTAAAATCGGAGCAGTAGTACCTGAGATTAGCGCGTTCAACCAAACAAACGAACCCTCCAGCTTTATAATAGCCAGCGCGACGGTTACGGCGATCCACACAGACTAAATAGAAAATAATGTAGCCGCTTCATAAAAGTGAAATGATTTTATTGATGCAAAAACATATACTTAAAACACATTTTGTCTAATTGGAAAAAATCAAAGATGTCATGTCAAAATCATAACACAAATTAATTGTGAAGAATTTTAAATAGCACAAAATAATTAAGAAATATCTGTATTTAGTCACAGATTGTTAATAATATTTTTTTACGACCACAGCCAAATTACTGCCTACAAATTTTGAAGGCCCGACAAATGTCCGGGTTGCCCGCCCTTAGAACGAGCGTTGAATACTTTATTTTAAAAATACACCTCCCTTTTTGTTACATAGATTTTGTGGATGTAGATTATTATACATATTTATAACTTGACTCTGAAGAGATTTTAAAATATTTATCTATGAAAATCTAAATACGTGTATGTGGATGAAAGTATATTCAAGTATTTACCTTCCCCGTACGTTCATTTATACCAGGAAAGGCGGCGGCCCCAATAATATCAAAAACAATTATCAATTTTGTCGACGACTGTACACGAACTACGAAAACGTGTCACAAACCCTGAAACGGGTTAGTTATCAAATTAAACGAATTTTTCCAAATTTATGCATGTCTACACACATTCAGAGGAAAAGATGAACAAAAGGGTTCGGGAAACTTGTTTCGGTTCGTTAACTTACGATTTGTCTGTAAAAGCTTGTACAGTTGTACACATTGCGAAACGTAGCAAAGGAATGCCAAGAAAATTGTTTTATTTAACGCACATTTAGGACGTCTTCAGACGCAGGGTCAATGTTAAACGATAATGTTTAAATACGCTACATTAGCAATGCGACAATACGACTGGAGACGTTTTCTTTATATCCCAGTGAAGTATCAGAAACTCTACTAAAATATAACCTTTGTGGTAACTAAGGTTTTGTGGCCCCCGCTATTCTGAACACAGAGAGAAAACCATCGCCGTGGTAGACAGTATAGCTTAACGGAATCTCAATTTCTTTTTACAGAATTTGTCAGTTGTATTATCTTTTTTTTCTTTTTTTTTATGTCAAAAGGAACCAAACGAACAGCTGGGTCACCTGATGTTAAGTGATCACCACCGTCCATAGTGTCTAACCTAATTCTAATTGCTAGTGCAACACCAGGGGAGTCGCAAGTGCGTTGCCAGCCTTGTATGATGGAGGGGTGGGGAAAGGAGAAAGGGGAAGGGAAAGGAGGTGGGCCTTCGGCGCTCACACTGACCGAACGAAACGCAACACTGTTACTTCACGTCGGTGTTCTGTGAGAGGGTGGTACTAACCCGAGGCGAGCCGTCCCATTCATGCGGAAACTAGTAATAGCTACAGCGTACCACCTTCTATATACTAGTTCGCGCAACATCATCTGCGTAAAATCGGTTATCTACCGATTCCATTTCCAAACTCGAAAAATCTAAAACCGGTTTACTGCGACTCCCACCGTTTCCTATTGTGAAACCAAACGAGGCATCAGTCAAACACAATATACCTAGTTGGTTTAATGAATGATGTTCGCATGTATGTAAGACATTTCGATGAGGCGGACATAGTGCCATCTGTTATTCAGCAACATTAATAATGTCGTTTGGTTGAAATACGAACGACCTTTGAGGCGTTTGGACATTGTTCATACAAAAATATTAAAATTGCAAATCAAAAACGGAAGGGTGAGGTTAGGAGGTTGAGAATTTGGAGATATAGATATTTTTTAATGGCAAATAAAAAAAAAATACAAAAAAGAAAAATTGACAAAAACATTGAAAAAAAATCTGGACGGGATGAAAAAATTAAAAAATCTAATCACCTAGAGCTATAAAATATACATTACAACATATTCTCATACATATTAAATATACATTTAAAATGTTATAAAAATCGGTCCATCCGTTTCGAAGGAGTTCGAGCTCTAACACTGTGACACGAGATCGTTATATATTAGATTTGCGTCTTTGTTTTTTCTAATGACACGTAGTTAATAACAACAAAATATAGTCTATTTTACTTAATAAGAGCCTACTTTTCTACCAGTTTAAGACATTTTGCAAACGAATCGGCAGTTTAAGAAATTAACTCCTACGAACATACAAACATTATTCTTTATAATGTTAGTGTCTATTGCTTAAATGAAATGATCTGTGATCGCGATTCATACATTCGGAAACTATTTTTAACTTTATATAGATTATTATGTATATAGAGTATCGTACAAATACAAAGACAGAATATCCATCAGATTATGTAACTCTATTTTATATTAGACAGTAATTGCTGTATATGTATCTATATATTAATCGAAACTGCAGTGTTTGTACTGCTGTTTCACTGTGAACAATGATGTGACTGAATTGTAAGTAGATTTCTTAAGGCATAACTTCTCTTATACTAAACATGTGAGTATTCTCTATTTTTCATAGGAGACACAGATGTATCCATGGCTTAATGTAATTATAATTTAACATATTACTGTTAGTTGTCTTGTTACATTTTTTTATCAATCTATGTGATTATACTACGAATTAACACCTATAATTCTTTTCGTTTAATAAGTATCGAAGGGTGTCGTGAATTTGTAAAGAGTATGTATGTCGCTGAATAAAAAAGGTTCAGAACCACTGCGTTAAAGTTACATGAAGAGAAGGGACCATCATTACATAGTATAAAACAAAGTCCCCTACCGCGTCTGTCTGTCTGTCTGTTCGTGATAAACTCAAAAACTACTGACCGGTTTGTATGCGGTTTTCACCAGTGGATAAAGTGGTTCATGAGGAACGTTTTGGTATATAATTTGTCAAGGGTTTTTTTTAATAATCAGGGCGGGACAACGTCTGCCGGGCCCGCTAGATACCAGCAAAAAATTTTTTCACGTAAATCTAAAATGTACAGACACGTTACATTTACATTATTATTATATGTATAAATATATATTATATGTATAGATATAGATTACATGTATATATATAGATTATATATATATAAATATAGATTACATATAAATATATACATAGATTATATGTATAGATACAGATTACATGTATAGATATAGATTACATATAAATATATACATAGATTATATGTATACATACAGATTACATGTATAGATATAGATTACATATAAATATATACATAGATTATATGTATACATACAGATTACATGTATAGATATAGATTACATATAAATATATACATAGATTATATGTATACATACAGATTACATGTATAGATATAGATTACATATAAATATATACATAGATTATATGTATACATACAGATTACATGTATAGATATAGATTACATATAAATATATACATAGATTATATGTATACATACAGATTACATGTATAGATATAGATTACATATAAATATATACATAGATTATATGTATACATACAGATTACATGTATAGATATAGATTACATATAAATATATACATAGATTATATGTATACATACAGATTACATGTATAGATATAGATTACATATAAATATATACATAGATTATATGTATACATACAGATTACATGTATAGATATAGATTACATATAAATATATACATAGATTATATGTATACATACAGATTACATGTATAGATATAGATTACATATAAATATATACATAGATTATATGTATACATACAGATTACATGTATAGATATAGATTACATATAAATATATACATAGATTATATGTATACATACAGATTACATGTATAGATATAGATTACATATAAATATATACATAGATTATATGTATAGATACAGATTACATGTATAGATATAGATTACATATAAATATATACATAGATTATATGTATACATACAGATTACATGTATAGATATAGGTTACATGTATAGATATAGGTTACATATATAGATATAGATTATATGTATAGATATAGATTACATGTGTAGATATAAATTATATGTATAGACAAGATTATTCTTTTATTATACCACGAGCCTTAATGTTGACTACACTCTTTTAAAGTTGAAGCAATATATTCACAAAGGGATTACAAGAGAAACATATTAACAATATTTCCATAACCCTCATCATATCATATGTTACAAGCAGACACTTTATGTTAAACTGTTAACACAAACAATATTATACGGACTGTAAGAAGATTTATAGCACGAGAGCTTCATACAATCGCCCTATTCAACGGTTGAATGCGAGCATTAGCATAATGAGAAGGCGGTATCTTGGACAATGTTTTAAAACTCTCGCTAGAATTCGGGAGTTATATGAATCGAGCTTACATTGTCATCATATTTTTTCTCTCCGTTGTTTATTACTCGTGAGATGAAAAATATATATTTATATTAAGCTACAACATGGCTTTGTAAAAAAATTTCGCTGGTATAAAATAAACGTGCAAACATGATACACACTACACGTGCCATTTATACGAACATCATTTTCGAGAAACAACATAAGTAATAAAGTATACAAATTTTAGAAGCATTTGGTAAACATTTTTTTTTCTTCATTTGGGTGTCTATGTAGATTCAATTATAGTGGTCTGCCGTTACGTGCTCATCAAGCAAAAACTACGGGAAAAAATTTCGATCAATTTTTATAAATTTACTTTCTTAGACAAATGATGTAGTAGGTATCAGCTATTGACTCAATAAGTAATCCTACTAACTCCTACTAATAACCGCTCGCGGCTTCTTCGGCGTAACATTTCAATATAAAGCTTAAATTATAAGTAGAGTAGATAGCATAAAAAATGATGTAGTAGGTATCAGCTATTGACTCAATAAGTAATCCTACTAACTCCTACTAATAACCGCTCGCGGCTTATTCGGCGTACCATTTCAATATAAAGCTTAAATTATAGTAGAGTAGGTAGCATAAAAAATCGCTGCGAATAAAACTCAAGTTTGGCGACTTTCATAGTAATTGGTCATAGTAGGGTGGTTGAGATCTATATCCGACTGTTTATAAACTTCGTAAACGGTGTTTAGGTATTAATGAAAAAAATTGACAAATCATTATGGCTTCTTTAATTTTCGTCAGAACCTTAATTGACGTCAAACATGAATGCCGACATAATAATTAAAAAAGTGAATAGACTACGAATAAAAAAAAGGAACATACATCTACATAATGTTAGTTTTTGCTTTTAACATTTCTACTTTTGACCTTTTAATGAAGTTATTTGCTCTATCTCGCAATAAGCAGTTATCACCTATAATTAAGAATGTATTTGTATAGGAATCATCCTTTCTAAATATATATATATGTATTGGACTGTCCTAATGTAAATCTTGTCCATGTTTTGAATGAATAAATAAATAAAGATAATGACAACCTTTAACGTGCCATGTACGATAATATCTAATGTAGTACATTATTCTGAAAGTCATCTCACCAGGAAACACAATAACAAAAGTAATTAAAGTCCTCCACAAGGTTCGCAGTGCGCCTTGGACAACGATAAAGGAGTACCGCGACTCGACCGCAAATCTCGGCTCCTGTTATCTGTCCACGTTCAGAGAGTATTAAATGCGTCTCTATACTGTCTGTTTCAAATTACTTATGTAGTTTCTTGTCCTTTGAATATCACATTACATTTTTTATGTTAAAGTACGAATTAAAGCACCAAAGTGAGTTTACAGGCCTTAGTACATTTTTTACATTATGTAGCCAACCAACACCAGCAGGGGTGTATTTTGGGGTGTAAGGGATGTCAAATAACATCTAAGACTTGAGACATCCAAGCCAACCTCACCTGCACGTGGTGCACCCTGCTGAATAACGAACGAGGCAATGGCGAAAGCGGGGTGGTAAAGTTTTACAGCCTGACTGGGTCGCAACCACCATGTACATGGCGAAAAAGCCCGTCAGAATGATTCGCTTTTGCGGGTCGCGTTTTGGGATCAGCCTGTGCATATCCAGCTTTTCGCAGGCCGGCATGACAGCGGCGACCGGCGATGGATCGTGTGTGACTCGGTGGTCGCCATTGTTTTGGATTATACTGCGCTTACCATCAGGCACAGTGCAGTCATTTTGCCGTGCTACTATAAAAAAAAAAGGTATGACGGTATGCAGTCACCCTAATGTACCACAATCAAATGTCTTTACTCTCCTCCTGTAGAATTCCATATCGTAGTTCTTTGGGTGAAACTCATCAATGAGTTCATTTCATAACTTAAACGTTCGAGGAAGAAAACTCATCTGAAATTGGATTAATCTTGAATGCATCGAAATGATATAATACTGGTAACAATATAAGAGACAGCTCCAATTGAAGTTTGTTTTCTTATAATTTTTTTAAAGACAGCATCGAGTTTATTGTTCCAAGAGAGACTTCACAGACATTCATTTTTCCGATCACACCAACAATTCTGTGTGGAAATCGAATCCATAATACTTAACGTGACGGCAACCGTATAAAGACTGTTTAAACCAAGACATATCGTAACGTGAAACCACATGGTGTCTATTCGTATATGAAATTGTCTTTGATATTAATGTAGTCATTAACGATGAATAACAAAGGGGAATAAACCTTCCGCGTCGGTTTTTATTTTACTCTATCGGCCCTCGTTGGTGTTTCACCATCTTTGAAAGATGCTTTATTTAGTGTTGTGAAAGCAATCTTTGGTGATTCATCAGAGCGATATGATATCGTCAGGTATGGTCACATTTCCGCACTCAAGTAAATCTTTCTCTCTTTATTTTTTTTTTCGCAACCAATCTTACTATAGATTATTACTACCATTGTCGAATAGGTAATGAATATTACAAGTTCCTTGCGATCATTTGAATGAACTAACAAGATGGTGGCCGTCTTCTTAGAACTTTCCAGGGAGTTTTTGTGGCAAGTCAGAATCCATACTCTGTAGTATTATTTCCCATCCACTTCGCTTGTGCACCGTAACCAATCTGTATTTCGTTAAACTTTTTTTTTATATTATAGGAGGCAAACGAACAGACGGGTCACCTGATGGTAAGTGATCACCGCGGTCCATAGATACTAGCAACACCAGGGTAGTTGCAAGTGCGTTGCCAGCCTGTGTTAGGGGGGAGGGAGGAGTGGGGAAAGGGAGAGGGGGGAAGAGGAGATGGGACTCCGGCGCTCTCACTGACCCAACGAAACGCAACAATGCAAGCACTGTTACTTCACGTCGGTTTCCTGTGAAAGGGTGGTACTACTCCGGGCGAACGGACCCATTCATGCTGAAATCAGTAGTAGCTTCAACGCGGCTCTACCACCTACAATTAACCACAAAATACCACGAAAATTACAAAATATAAAGCCAGGTATCACAAGATTATGATTAAAATATAAAATCCACTATATGACATTCCAAGATCCCGCCAAAAATTGTAATCAAATCATTTATCAGTTCGGGATTGGCAGAACGTTCATAATGCAAGGCTTGCTGCAAAGAGATATTTAAACCAGATTGTAATATTGGTTTCGTATCATCGGTCTATCAGTTTTTTATAACCTACAGACAACTTTATCGCACCAACGACCATAAAGAAATGCCTTACTTTTTTGGTATAATTACTCCATGCATCAAGTATTATTGTAGATTATCAAAATGTAAATCGAAAAATACGACTCCAATAAAAGATAGTATCAAAATGCGAACATGTCGTTCATGTATCGTACCACGTCTTCATACAAATATATGAAATGTGGTCTTGAAATTGTACTGTTTAATATTTTTGTATGCTATAAACACACACATTTACTGCAATTGTTCGAAACCTTGTATCGCTCTAAGCGATATGGCTAATACAGCTCGACCTCTGGGATAAACTCATTTTTTTCAGACTGACTAATCGTTATGGTCCGGAGGGTCCTCTACGGCTTCAAGAAACTCAAGGGTGAGCGTAGAAGGCTTGAAGCTGAAATGACAAATGGTTCAAGGGTGCCACCTGTCAGTAATGGGATGAACTGTCTTGTACAGACATTTAAAATACACGAAACATTTCATGTAAATGCACGCTGTCTGTACGGTGAGTGTGAAATAAAATATAATTGATAACCGAAACAACTGTAAACTTTTACGTTTGATGACTACCTATTTGAAATATTGCATAGGTATTATCGAAACACTATTGATTTTCTGTTATTTGAGTTAAATAAAACAATCGTTAATTACCTCTGTTGTTTGCAAATCACGCACAAAAGAAACCAATTTTTTTTTATTATATCTCCACGTTATCGGGAATCTGACACTATATTATTTCAAAACTTTTACTATTGTTACTGTAAAAAAACAAACGAATAAACTGATACACAACATAAAACTATTATATGTAAATATACAAAGATATAAATGCAAAATAAAGGTCGACTCACAGCACCCGAAGCGAAAGTTTTCGTTTTATTTCACAGAACTCAGAAAATATACACTGTTATTTGCATGACAAACATTTGAACCCAAGCTCTTCGTTTAATCCCCAGCGAAATATTGAAGGCATTTACCGAGAATATTTAAGAATTTAAGGTGTAGTTCACACGACCGTTTGATAAACACTTTTAAGTTTAAATTTGTTTGATTAGTCACCTGTTTAATTTCTATACAGATGTAGCGAAGATCTATAATTTATTCACAAAAATTTAGGACAAAAAACGTCATTACGAAATCTGAACCTATAAAATGTTCTTGTTGTACCACTGTATGTGGGAAACCATATAATTGTTGATTTGTAATAGTTTAAAAATGCCAATTGTAGACTGGCGTGAAGATTATGCACTATACCTTCATTTGGGAAGACGCTTATGGCCTTGCTTATGGTCTCTTACAGGCTGAGGATGATATTTTGTAACATTAATTAAGAAATAAAACTTATTATAATTAGAAATAAAAATATTATAATCTATCACAGTAGTGAATTCTACATTAGGATTTTGTTATTGGGTTCTGAAGTAATGTAAAAGTTCTTTAAAAATATTTTATTAAACAAGGGTCAATTTATCTCCTAATAAAGTAACTTTCGGACCACAATACTTATAAAAAAATATAATAACGACCTTAAACTTACTATAAAATAATCGAATGTTAATTAATTTTGCAGACGTCAAAAAAACGCTCGTAACAAACTTTTCTCACTTACATCTTCTCCGATTTTACCGCGGGAAAACACAATCTTTCCCTCCGGTATTTTAGGAACTGGCAGCTTGTTTTCCAACCCCAGTTTATACCACAGTGGTAATCCATTCTTCGGCACGGCTCTCACTGGCTTAGGTATAGAATCAATCACTTTCTTCAACTCAGTCGGCTTTCTTAGCGTTAGTAATGTTATATCGATATTCGGTAATTCATCTACACTCAACTCTGAATCTTTAGTTGAGGACATTATTAAAGAAATTGTAAATAATATATATCTAAAAAAAACTACAATGCACTGGTGTAGCTGAGGGTGTATACCATACTAAAAATTTGACAGATATGACATTTTTATAGCATTATATTTTATGTCATAATAAAAAAAAGGTTCGATGTCAATAAAAAATGACTCCGACACAATTACTAGGTTTTATTTTTAAACTTCTAAGTACTAAAGTATCCACATGCGAACTGCTTTTTAGCACGAACGGTTAGCACGACAGATTTCTGGTCAATGCTCTATAATCAAAGAAGAAAAAATAACATTTTGATCGAAATTTTGTGTTCTATCGCGTTTTTTTGTGGTTTTTTAATTGTATTTTTTTATTATAACCCTTATAAAGTTTTTTACTAATGATAAGTTATCTCTGTTAAATTGTTTTACTACTGCTTCTGTTGTATGGGAAAGTGTAACCGAGATCTTTCAGTAAAAGTCGCTTCAAAATCTGTTTAATAGTTTCGGACAAAGAGATTTTTAATTTATGCCTGTAAATTGTCAAGAATATTCAAAATATGAAATTATTTTGATTTAATCATCAATTAGTATCATCTAATCAAGACAATAACAAAATAATTCGAAAGATGAAACAAAATCACTACATATTAAAAGAAGTCGTCTGGCACGTCTGTTGGTCTGTTCGCGATAAACTCAAAAACTACTCAACGGTTTTTCATGCGGTTTTCGCCATTAGATAAAGTGATTCATGTGGAAGGGTTAGATATATTTTGTCAAGGTTTTTTTATTGTAAGGGCAGAACAGCGACCTTCGGGGCTGCTAGTATGTCACAAAGATTGTTAGAGGAATGGAACTATATGATAATTACTTGATAAAACTTAAACTTGTTAATAAAAATTACGGTGAAACTAAATGATGTAAGGCGCCGCATCTTCAAGAAATCTAAAATAGAACTAATTATTCTGTTAATTAACATAATAATTGTTCTCTTAACAATACTGTTTGAGGGAGTATTTCTTTTGTTTCAAAAAATAATAAAAACATCAAAGCAATCAAGGTTCCGCGGTCGCTAATAAACTTCTTTACAGTCGTCTGTCGCTAAGAAATTAGAATTCATGAAATGTGCCACGGCATAACTGGTAATGCGGTTAAAATTACATCAAATAACTCTGTTGGTTTTTATTTATTTAAGTTTTACCTAAAATATCTTTTAAGCTTTAGTTTTAAAATATTTCAACCATAATGTTGCACGGTGTTAGGTGTTTATTTGGTCTAAGATGGTAAAACTGACTCTTTAAGTGGAACTTGGCGACAGATTTTCAACATAAGGATGGTAGACAGCAAGACAAGTACTGGAAAACGCATTACCCTCGTGCTATGTTTTTATTAGGAGGTTATAGTTCGTGAAATGTC
This sequence comes from Antheraea pernyi, assembly GCA_015888305.1. NCBI lineage: Eukaryota > Metazoa > Arthropoda > Insecta > Lepidoptera > Saturniidae > Antheraea > Antheraea pernyi. Next base: position 66,381 of record MU160490.1, on the reverse strand, counting down.
GGATGTATCATAGGTGGAGGGAAGCTGCGGAGGTGAATGCCCAGGTTGAGCTAATGTTCTGCTCAAGTGATCAAATTAATTGTTTCCATTCTCCTTTATTACTGCGGTGTTTAATACAGGGAGACATAGTGTACTGTATTATTAGCTGGCTGCGAGGGCAAGGGTATAACGGATACATGCTCAACCACAAGAATAAAAGATAGGCAATCGACTAAGCTAGGAAAGAAAAATATACCTACTTACTTGGTATAAATGTGCGTCCAATTATTGGCTTCAGCGCTGCTACGGTGGAGAAACTCTTATTATAGAGCCGGAAAGGTACGCTATTGCGTCCGTATCCAGTCAGTTTGTGAGTCACAAAAATGTATTGTCACTCGCGGCGTGGCTTGCGTATTTCTTCACGGCGCAAAACGTTCTGTATGACGGCGCGGCGTGCTCTCATACACGGAACATACACGGAAGCAGGCGCCGTCAATCGGTATGTTGGAAAAGGATACTTACTAAGTGTGGGAGGTAGGTGTGTGCCCTCGTGGATCGTAATAATATTACTACCTATAAAGTAACTACCAATAGGATTCTCACCTACGTTTTTGAACATGCTGTCTGAAAACTATGATGGGATCAAGAATTTTTTTTTCTATTGTTTATATCTTTTTTGTACCACTACAATAAAGATAAATTATTGATTTTTGGTTTGTAATGGATAAAGTAAAAAAATACTTAACCGATTTTAAAAATTCTTTCACATATAGAAAGTTATATTACCAAACCAATCAAACCAAAAATATTTTAATAAATTTAGGCCGAGAAGGCGCTTGTGAACATCAATACTACTACCGGTTCAGATAACAATCCACAGATCCAGTCAACGAGGCGAACTGGCAAGAAACTTAATCTGGTTTATCTTTTCATCATACACATCTACGAGTAACTCGGGCTATATTCCCAAATTCACAGTTCTTGAATCCTAACTGCTTTCATGTCTTAATTACTTAAGCGATCACCATCATTGCAAACACCACAGATAATATACTATATACTGAAAGCAAACACATAGTTAGGAGTATAGAAAAGTACATATGGTACATTTTTTAATTTTTTTATAGTAGCACGGCAAAATGACTGCACAGTGCCTGATGGTAAGCACAGTGCGATCCAAAGACAATGGCGACCACCGAGTGACACACTATTCATCGCCGGTCGCCGCTGTCATGTCGGTTTGCGAAAAGCTTGATATGCACAGACTGATCCCGAAACGCGACTCGCAAAAGCGAATCACTATGACGGGATTTTTCGCCATATACATGGTGGTTGCGACCCAGTCCGGCTGTAAAACCCTACCACCTCGCTTTCGCCATTGCCTCGTTCGTTATTCAGCAGTGTAGGTGAGATTGGCTTGGATGTCTCAAGTCTTAGATGTTATTTGACACCCCTTACACCCTAAATACCTTTAATTCAGAAAAAAGTACTGAGATGCGATGATGGTTTAGTTGATAACGTGTTCGGTCATAACTTCGATGGGCGTAGACATTTAAATCCTTGGAACTGAGACGGAGCTTTTCGTGAAAGAACTGTGATGAAATCGTAGCATGGTTGTAGGGTTTTTGCTAATTGCTGCCTTTTTTTTACGTGGGGAAATCCTTTATGGATACACCACCCTCTCAGGGGAGAGGGTGGGTTATGTCCGTCTCGCACGGACTAAAACCCCACGGTGTACGTCTACCGCTAAGTTGGGACGGCACGAGATCTCTATAGGAAAAGGATCCTGCAGAGGTTACCCCTTGTATGCTAACTTTCTGTCAATGATCTTTTAAATAAGAGACTAGAATGTCGAGAGAAGATCCACAAATACCATAATGTTTTAATTTTAGAATAAGTGTACCATGGTCAACGCAATCAAAGGCCTTAGACAGATCGCAGAACACACCAATTGCATCATGCGAGTCCTCCCAGGCCCTCAATATATAACTTATAAGCGTTGCACCCGCGTCAGTAGTAGATTTCATTTTCATGAAACTCAACCCAGCCAAACTTTTGCACATTGAAATAGTCTACTAATTGGTTGAACATAATCTTTTGAAAAATTTTACTTAATTTTACTCGGTCATAACTTCGATGGACGTAGACATTCAAATCCTTGGAACTGAGATGGAGCTTTCGGTGAAAGAACTGTGATGAAACCGTAGCATGGTTGTAGCGTGTTTGCTAATTACTGCCTGGCTAGCTACCACCTTCAAATTTAAAATCTGTCGCCAGGAACCTTTTGGTGTATTCCGGCAGCTGCAGTTGAGAGCCAGTGCAGGTTTGGCGTGTTTACCATCTTAGATACCAGCGCGTAAACACTCTCGCGTACCCTAGATACTAGAGCTACATATATCCCATCCAGATGGTGCGGCGCGTTTCCTAACTCGCGCGTAAAACGCGTGCAATGAGCGAGACTCCGCGTGCGCCTTGAGATACTCAGGCCCCATTGTTGCGTCCAGGTACTACGCGCGAGTCTGTGGCGAGTGGACATAGTTGACAGTCCTCTATCCGTGCGACCTATGCGACGTTTCCTAGGGTAGAAAAAAACACGGTATCTGGACGCAATATATTTTGAAGCGCGTGAGTCGACTCGCGCGTTAATCGCTTCATCTGCGCAGGTTCTTAGAATACGTCGTCAATTAATATCAGATAAGATTGTGGACAAAAGCTAAAAACGTATAAGGTATAAAAAATACCTCGGGATAGAAGAATATGTTTTACTAAGCTAACGCGAGTAAAGCCGCGGATGAAACCTAGTTTAGTTATAATATATTGGCAACGGTGTTCGTGCTGGTGCACGTTGGCGAAGGTAATTGGAGGTGAAATTGAGCGGGAAAAATAGGACTAAATTGGCTGGTAATCAGATCGGCTCATTATCAAATGGGTTAGCACATTCTATTTAATACTAGCTGATTCGCGCGACTTCGTCTACGTGAAATCGGTTAATACCGTTTCCAATTGTATTCCTAGACTCGGATTTTTTAAATAACCTAGAACCGATTACAGTGATGCTCATCGTTTCCAATTGTGAAAACAAATGGGTAAGCACATTTTATTTAATACTAGCTGACCCGCTCAACTTCGTCTACGTGAAATCGGTTACCTACCGTTTCCAGTTGTATTTCCAAAATCGACAATTTTTTAATAACCTAGAACCCGATTAGAGATTCTCATCGTTTCCAATTGTGAAAACAAACGATTCAGGGACTCACTCAAACACATACCAACTTGGTTTAGTTAATGATTTACGCATGAGTGGAAGAAATTTCGATAAGGAGGACGTAGCGCTATCTGTCATTCAGCAACATCAATAGTTTCGTTTTGTTTGAAATACGAATGACTGTTGAATCATTGGGATATTGTTCATACAAAAAGACTAAAATCGCGAATAGAAACTGGGAGGGTGGGGTTAGGAGCGAGAAAATTTGGATTTATAGGATGGTTACAGGTAATTGGATGGCAAATTAAAAAACGACAAAAAATAAAATTGTCAAAAAAAAAATTAAATAAAAAGATCTAGATACGGACATTCTAGAGATATAAAATATACTTTACAACCTATTCTCATACCTACCAAATATACATTTAAAATTTTATAAAAATCAGTACAGTCTTTTCGGAGGAGTTCAAACACTAACACCGTTACATGAGATTTTTATATATTAGATAGAACAATATCTTGGCTTTGCCGATTTATTCTATCGTTGTTATCGTAGTTGAGTTGTTAAGGCGTGATATCATAACAAACAAACTCATATTCATATTTATAATATTATAGTAAGCAGGTACGGGTGTGACAATATGTTAAATAATTTTGCTTAATCATTCTTATACGAGTTTCTTACTGCATTATATTTTTAATTGTTTATTTCTATAATTTACTAGCGGGCCCGGCGGACGTTGTCTTACCTTGATATTTAAAAAAATCCTTAAAGCCAACCGCAACGCCACCTACCGGGTCTAAATGAATCTAAATCATTCTCGGATCCACTGGAACACGCACACAAAATTTCATCAAAATCGGTCCAGCCGTTCAGGAGGAGTTCAGTAACATACACACATACAGAAGAAATTTATATATAAAGATTAATTGTTCGCAACGAGTGACCGCAATATATTTTGTGGTCAGAATATATAATTTCACATTCAAGGGCACATAAACTCCTTTATTTGTTATATTTACTAAAATCTTATATCGATTTTAAGACCGTTATGTAAAAAGAATACTGTGAAAATAATCCTACAGATGAATTAAAGAATAAATAATATACGAAACATTAATGATCATTGGATTTAAATGCATTCATAAACAGATTATAAAAACAAATATTGAGTTGATAAAACCTTCAATAAAGTTCAAACTTGTATTATTAATTACCTATGATCATATTACCTAATCTGTTACATTGATATATAATTTGCATATGTTAATTATCGATATAAAATTATTGCAACATTAATAGTTCCAAGCGCTTATCAAGTATTATTTACATATACATGCATACATGGATGTTGGAATATAATTTTATTATGAACTAGCTGTGACCGTGACTTCGTCTGCGTAGAAATGAAACTATTACTGGTTTCAGCATGAATGGGTCGTCTCGTCCGGGGTAGCACCACCCTCTCATAGAAAACCGACGTGAAGTAACAGTGTTTGCATTGTTGCGTTTCGTTCGGTCAGTGAGAGCGCCGGAGGCCCACCTCCCCTCCCCACTCCTCGCTCCTCTCCCACTCCCTCCCCTAACCCTTCCCTCTAAAGGGTAGCAAACGCACTTGCGATATATAAATTTCTTCTGTACGTGTAATGTCACTGGACTCCTCCTAAACGGCTGGGCCGATTTTAATGAAATTTTGTATGCGTGTTCCAGTGGATCCGAGAATGGTTTAGATTCACAATTGGACCCGGTAGGCGGTTGAATTTTAGGACTTTTTTTATTATCAAGGCAGGACAACGTCCGCCAGGCCCGCTAGTTACGTGTATAGATAGATGGTTATTCGTTACATTTTAACGCAAAAACTAATAAACGGATTTCGATAAAATTTTACAGTAATATAACTTATCAGAATAATATATGGGCTATAATTTATGAAGATATACTTTAAATTATTGAAAATTTAACCTTAAGTAACTTTGAAAAAATTCTACAGTTTACATTCACACGAATATAGTGACTGATCACCATGAAATTAGAGTATTTCTGTTATGAAGAAAGTATCTCTACTATTTATTTCACTGTACCAAGCCATTAGATAGCGCTATAGCACAACACTTTCTATACCGTTTAACAGAACTTCATAGAGTTGGATGTTTTGTCAACATGGAATTAAGACCAATAAAAATAGTAAAAAATAAGAACAAATGCATGCGAAGATGCAGACATAGCTATTATATAAAAGTTCATAGTTCAGCCATTAATGTAAAGTTCAAACGGCTTGATAATTTCGAAAGTATGAAAAAAGATCACTAAAAAGTCTCATTAGCGTATAATGGATTCGCTATTTAGTTGAGAGTCTAAGAGTAAAGTTCAAGTAGCTTTATAAGTATGGAAAAATATCACTACAAAGTCGTTTGTGAGTCTTCACTATAATGTGATAGATCGTTCGATGTTTAGATGCGATTTCAGGAGTAAAGTTCAATTGACTTTATTAACTTGGTCATTTCGCAAGTATGAAAAGTATGATTATGGTACGAATGATCCTTCGATGTTTGGTTGTGATTTCAGGAGTAAGGTTCAAATGGTTAGCTTGGCCTTTTTAAAAGCAGGGAAGATTATTACTACAAAAGGCTCATTAGGGTATAACCGATTTTTGGTGTTTAGTTGCGATTTCAGGGGTAAAGTTTAAGTGACTTTATTAGTTTCATCATTTCAAAAGTTTGAAATAATATTTCAAAAGGCTCACTGACCAATCTTTCTATGTTTAGTGGAAAATAGAAGAGTAAAGTTCAAGTGGCTTTATTAGCTTGGACATTTTGCAAGCAGGGAGATATATTATTAAATAAGATTTACTAGGGTATGTTGAATGCTTCGAAGTGCAGTTGAGATCCCAGGATCATCATTGACATGATCTATAAATGATGACATTATTTACCACGGAATAGGGCGTCTTATTCTGAAGATCAAAGGTCCTTTGGGGCGCTATGCCAACTGCGTAAGTTAGTGAATTAGCTCATTAGCTAAAATACCGTCATAATGTTAATATTCTTATAACATTCTTATTATTATAAAATTCTTAAGCTTAGTAAGACCAGTAACAATTTTTTTGGTAATAGTATTAGGGTTTACAAACAAAGTCACAAAACATGTTACCGATTTGCCAGTTGGTAAGTTTTAGCACCATGCCTAGCGAGTTTTGATGTCAAAAGGAATTATATAGTGGACCAATATATTAACGATGGTGTGGTCTGTAAATAACATCCCTCCATGTGCAACCGCTAAAAACGATTATAAATATAATGCCTTCTTTTAAATTAGCAATAAATATATGAACTATAAAGAATTAAAGCGTATCGTGTTTCTTGTCGGTTCTTCTCGATGATTGAGTTATTTTGCAAACCCGGAGTAGTTTTGACGTTCATAACCGCAATCTCTGGGCATGCCTTTTTATTCAATTCAAGAATTGAATAAATCATAATCTATTTGATTTTATTTTATTCACATGCAGTACGTTGATAAAATAATAACAACTTTATTCTGAAAAGTCATTACGAGTCTAGAGAGTTTTAACGTCATCTGATGATATTATAATATCGTCAACGTAAGCAGTTTTCTTATAGATTTTGTGGTGTTTTTATATGAAAAAAATGTTTTATTTTTTATGAAATTTTGATTGTCAGATTGATTTAACATTTTGTGTATCTGTTGATGGCAATTGAAGATTTTCTTCAAAGTGCAATTGACGTAAAATAAATGGCGTATGTCTCGATTTCGGTGTTTTGAATGTAGTTACTAGAAGGATCCTGAGGAAGAATCTAGACTAAACATCATTACTAATATAAAACAAAAGTTAAAAGACAAACAGCAATCAATAGGATACTTTACGTGGAACGAAGCATTTTCATATAAAAGATGTCGCTGGTATCAGTTAATATTTAATAATACTTCAAAGATTTGACAAAAAATAATTAACGAATAGTAGTTCCAAAAGGAAAGTACCGTACTATACAAAATACTGTATGTACAACGGATAAAATCTAATTCAAAAGAGATTTAATACCTACATATATTTGCTTATATAGACGCTTTGAGTTGAAATCGCATTTCTATACAAATTCTGCCTTTCAGCGTTCAACACAGATACGATCTTTTGACTTCACCTCCGTACGTTTAACGTGGAATACAAAATACTACGTTAATGTTGTGTCATAGATTTTAAGAATTAAATTCTTGTTTTGAAATTAAATTATGTTTACTTTGTTCAAGTAAAATATGTCTAATTGGACAAATAAAATTTGTTCCAGAGGCAAGTTGTAATACGACTTTTGCTACTTTTTTTTTTAGGCTTATCTTAATCTTATATCTTGCCACGTAAGTTCGTTAATAGTAGTTAGTTCATTAAAAGTAGTTAATTTTATTAGACATCGCAGGTAATAGATGTGTACACGTCTATTGTAATGGTTAGGTAAAGGAAATTTTCGCTTATGCTAAGTCATGGATATTGTTATTATTATAAACTAGCGGGCCCGGTAGATTATAAAAAAATCCTTGACAAATGATGTAACAATATAATGCATGCATAATATAAGAAGACAAAGTCATAGTATTAATACAAAGAAAAATGAAATTATATTAAACATTTAAATACATTTTTTTTCTAATTGAGGCCAAAGAAACACAAAAAAATATATCGAATTTGAAACGTAAACTATTACAAAATGAAAGCATGCGATATAAAGGGCAATGTTGACCTGCGTTAGTTCTTGCTAATGGTAGATGAAAAGTTTGCCTGTTAAGTAAACGACTGCCTATACGTGGCACACTAAAGGGTATTTTTTGAAGAAAATCTGAAGATTCTAGGAAACCATGTATCAATTTGTATATAAACATTACATCAGCCACCTTTCTACGATTCTGTAATGGTTTCATTTTATAAAGTTCTAAACGTATGGAGTAGGAGTTTAAGCTACTGTTATGGAATCTATTGTCGTAATATGAAAGATAATATAAAAAACGTTTTTATACTCTTTCTATTCTATCTATATGAACCTGATAACAAGGGTTCCATACTGGACTACAATATTCCAGAATACTACGAACCATTGAATTAAAAATAAAAATGGTTAGCATTGGCTGCTGAAATATTTTTAATTGTCTGAAGATAAAACCTGAGAGATGGGATGACTTATGAATAATATTATTAATATGTGGACGAAATGACAACGCGGAATCCATGATAACTCCTAAATCACGGATCGTGGAGACTTCTACTAAAATAGTATTATTAATAGTGTAAAATACATTAGTTGGTGTTTTTTTCCTAGTATATTTGATATGAAAACATTTGTCTAAATTTAGTTCCATTTGGTTATTCAAACACCATTCAAAAATCCTATTTATATCAGATTGTAAAATACGTACATCGTCTGAATTGTCTATTACACGATAAATTTTCAAATCATCTGCATATAATTTAAAATTGGATTGCATAATATCCGAAATGTCATTAATAAACAAAATAAATAAAAGCGGACCAAGATGGGATCCTTGAGGAACTCCAGAAGGAACTGTACAAATAGGGGAACTAAACCCGCGAATTAACACAAATTGAGAACGATTCCTGAGGTAGGATTCACACCATCTCAGCAATGATCCGTGAATGCCTAAAAATTGTAGTTTATTTAACAGGCAATCGTGATTAACAAGGTCAAAGGCCTTACGAAAGTCCATATAAATAGCATGAACCTCTTTTTTGGAATCCAAAGCTTCAGTAATGTCAGAAACAAAATTAATCAAATTAGTAGTGGTAGATTTACGTGGAAGAAAACCGTACTGATTATGATCGATAGAATGCCTAAAGTGAGCAAGAAGTTTTTTGTTAACAATAGATTCTAGAATTTTTCCCATCGTTGATTCAATAGATATTTGTCTATATTACGTAACAGATTCAACACATCCAGACTTATGGATCGGCGTCAAATAAGCCAGTTTCCATTTATTTGGGAATACACCAGATCTAAGTGAAGTGTGAAGTGTAATACCAAGTGGATTATACAAATTATTAGCACATCTTTTTAAAAATACTGGAGGTATACAATCTGGCCCAGGACCTTATAAGGATCCAGTAATTTTAATTCTTTTAATACTTCAGAATCTTCAATCAAACATACACCCAAATGATTACCATTAAAAGTACTATTACAATTAGGAGCTGAATGTTATGGTGCTAAATGTGTAAAGTTGTACTATAGGGTAACTAATAATCTTGGGGTTTGTTATAATATGTTACGTTTAATTTGTTTTTTCTTTCCTAGAATGAGATAGTTTAAGAGCGAGCTGTAAAAATCAGAATGTGTAGAGATTAAAACTAGATTTATTACTAACGTATATAATAAAACCTAAAAGTCGAAATGTCTAGAATGATCATTACTTACATTACTCAGTAAAATGGCTTTATACACATGTAATTACAACAAAACATGTCTTGGATTGCTTCCTGTAAAAATAACGACTGTGCTTTATCAGCAGGTTGCGCTATTTGATGTTAAAAATATGCTTCCTAGTTTTTATAAAAAAACGTGGCTAGTCCGGACATGTCCATAAGCAGTATAGCATAGTTTCATACGTAAAAAGATTCATTTTTTTTACAGATACTAGAAGCAACATTATCAGTAAAATTAATATCGGTCTTTACTGCAAAATAAACTAGTAACTTTTTGACAAAGTATAATTTGTTGTTTATCTGAGAGACAAGATTGATTTACATTTCAAAAAGCAGAGAAGACCGTAGCTGCTTCCTATCGAAAGACAAATAATTAAATCTTATATTACTAAATACCAATTTACTCTGGTAAAACAATAATAAAGAGCAAAGGTTTAGCAAAAAAACATATTAAATGACAAGAATTTTCTTTACACATACAACAAAAATTTCTCTCTCTCTCTGTTAGTTCCGTTAGCGAACCTACGATACAAGTAATTTGAGTTTTCACAGCAAAAAATGCGCTTGAAATATACTGGAGCTAGGTAGACTCAACACTGGAAATTGCGCAGAGAGGCGGCGCGGCGCGTTCTGTTGAGTTGTCGTCGCGACGCGAGCGATCGCAGACGAGTCGGAATCGTGGCGCGACGTTCGCGTACTCTCCGTCTTTCGGCAGGCGATCTGTGTTTACTTATCTTTGGAATACATCTCGATAAAAGTATAAAACTCCTTTTAAATCTTACAGCATATTTTTGTGATTGACCTAGTTAAATTAACATTTTCGGAACCGAGCTCTACTGTAAACAAAATAGATTTAACGTTTACAAAATATTAAAGGAAGGTTAAGTTTGTTGAACTTTTTCGCGGCACGCGTACTCGGCTACTGTAGTTACGCCGTGACGTCACAGTGCAGTTAACTAGATTAGATACGTTAAGCCTGCTATGTAAACGGACTGAGGTAAGGCAAAGACAGACGTAGGTGGAGAACGCATGCAATAACGTTTCTTAAAACAACATTTCCATTCATACGTTAGATATTCAAGGTCCTGAATGTGTAGAATCAATAGTTGTAGGTATTCGGTTATCGGTATTTCCGTTGTAATTTGAATATGTTTTGTAACAGAGTCGTGATATGTGCCCGCTACAATGTGCTGTTTAGGGAATTTTGTTATTTTATTACAATCTACATTGTCTGGTTACATTATATTGTAATATAAACTTTGAACTCTACCTGTGAGAGTGAATATTTGAATTTACTAACACACATTGCCAACTAATAGATTTTATTATATACATTAGTAATAATAGTTTTAACCCCTACATATTATCACTTTTCTAGCTCGCTCTTAATTTCTTTCATAGTATCTCATTCTAGGAAAAAGAATAGAACATTCATAATCATAAAAAATAACTTCCAAAAATAATATATTTTAGTATATTTTTTATTTTATTTATTTAAGTGCCATTATGGCCTTTACCGTTTTGTATATGTATAATACAATATTTATTAAACAACATTACGTACTTTAACATTGGTTAAATTCAACTTGAAATTCTAAATCTGTAAATATAAATTAAATTAAAAGTTTTGTTGTCTGTCCGTTCTAGTTTTGGAAACGGCTGAACCGACTTTGACAGGAGTTTTACTATGTTATAAATATTATTTAATCTGCACATCATAATGCGTTTCCATAGCCGCTAAGCAAATCCACGGTAATCAATGCGCGTTCCTAGTGTTATAACAATATTGATAATGGAAATATATGTAATCTTTATCCTGTTTCTACCACAGCTCTATTTTTACATTCCCCTACATTATTTCTATCAGAGGACTTTGTATAACTCCAGCGTGTATTGAAATACATATCGGTTAGGTAAAATTTGCGTTGCTGGGTGAAAAACAAATGTTAAAAATTATCACTTATATTTCAATCAAGATGTAAACTGCAACTGATGTATGGGCGAGGTTCATTACAGTTCAAGTGCCAATGCAATCAGATTTATTGCTTATTAAAAAGTTTCAGAATCTATACAGAGTTACGAAAGACGTAGAAGACTTTTTTCTACCACTAATCAGTATTCGTGCGCTTTATTGTTCCTCTTTTATTTCATTATCTTAGATCTTTATTTACAATATAAATGCGATCTACCTATGATAAGAGCATTGTGAACACATACAACAATTTAACTTGCCTATCTATTACCGAATTATATCTAAATTCAACAATAGGAATTTATCTTCTATATAAATAATAATCAATTACTGGATATATTTAATCGCAACACTTGAGTACGGCTGCACTCATTTGGCTATTTATGTTTTTGTTGTATTAATAATTATCAGGACAAGGTTTGGAAAAAAGAAATGTTTTACAAATCACACGGAAAAGTGAAATATTTGGATCCAAAAGTCTTTATATAAAGGGAGATAGCTCCATAGAGAGATCTTCAAAAATATTGATAGAATTGATGCTCATGTGTTTAGTGGCCATGTATTTCAGTACATGGTTTTATTATAAAGAAAAGTTTTTTTTTTCGAACTGACTACGCTATTGGCTTAACGGGCCTTCACAGCTACACCGGCCTAAGTGATTTGGATTGATTTTCTTCGCTATTATAATACATCTGCGGAAAGACGAAACGGGCAGATAACTTCGAATAAATCTGGACTAGGCCACAATCATCGTTGTTTCGAAAATCATAAACTTATTAATGCATTGTGAAACTATTAAAATACGATAATAATGTTCGGTGACCATAAAGTATTCACTAACAAGCTCAGAATAACAGTAGGCTTTTAAAGACTCGTTTAGTGTAATAATCTCGGTACGTTATTAGACTATGACTTAACCGATGTTAGCGCGCAGTCCGGAACTTTTATAAATTTTTGACAACGTTAACAAATAGTTTCCGCTCAGTCAGTGTTCCATTTATTGTTGTTTACAAGAAGAGTTGAATGTCAATTTTCAGTTCGTGAAATTGCGATTCTCTGGTTGTTTGTGTATTATTTATTATTTTGTCAACAATAAGTCTTTATGTTTTATGCTTATCGTGTAGAACATGTTATTTCACGTATTTTTGACGCAAGGTATTCTTACTCGTGCTTTTCATTTCCCAATCGAAAGATGTGCTTGCTAATAAATACTGCTTCAAGGTTTTCAAACGCAATCCTTAAGTCCTTAACTGTTAATGCTTCATATCGTTTATGACTCCAGTTTTTTTAGGCTAGTTATTAAAAATATTGACTCCAGGTCTGCTTGTTGCTTCTAACTATATAAACACGGGAGTAGCCGTAAACGGGATGCTCGTGAATGCTGGTCTACTATTTATGATATATCTCAATCAATTTCCCACTTCATTTACTTGCACCAAGGTCAAGCGATTGTCCTAGGTCCAAACAGTTGTCATGGTGCTGTCTGCTAGACACTTTACGAGTTATCATGGGCTCTTTAACTATACAATCTATCTGAAAAAATCTATTGAAATGAACTGCATACATTTTGAATTAAAGTTCTTAAAGACTTCTTAAAGTCTTTAAACAAAGTCTAAAGTAATTAGAAATTATTACTAAAATTATCTCTCTTACCTGATCTACCTCTAATAAGACAACAAATCAATTACAACGAATTGATCACACATTACAGAAAGAGAAAGAATTCCATCCAATGTGTAATTATTGTTGTACCATGCACCCACAATTTATACTGACAGTCAGTGAATTCCAAGACAAAGTACGAATTAAAAAGTTGAGACCCGTAGCATCACGCGATATGGCATGGTTATTTATATATTTGACTATTTTTTCTTTAATAAGTAGATCTGAATCACGCAGAACCTCGTCTTTGTATATGACGCATGTTGTCCTGTACAAACAAACGACGTGCGGTATGGCACGATTACAGTAATCTCTGACAGTCAGAAGCCAATTTGATGTAAACCTAATGAATACGTTGGGATTAACTAATAGGTTTTTGACTCGTATACCCAGCATGTTTATTCTTTTATATTGTGCTTAGCATTATTGTAGAAGATAATTAATTATTTTATATTTCACTAGCAGGCATGGCAGACGTTGTCCCGCCCTGATTATGAAAAAATCCTTGACAAATCATATACTAAAACGTTCCTCATGAATCACCCTATCTACTGATGAAAACCGTATGAAAATCCGTTCGGTGATTTTTGAATTTATCGCGAACAGACAGACAAACAGACGCGGTAGGGGACTTTGTTTTATACTATGTAATGATTGTAAATTAAACGAAAAATGTAGGCAGTAAAAATATATAAAGTTAATTTTGCATAGATACTTTCTCAGTACAAATGATAATGTGGCAACGTACAACTTCGTAGAATCAAATAACGAAGCCACGTATGAATAACTTATAACATTCAGTTAGGAATGTGCATTATGCACCTTCCTGTTTATATCTATACATTTTTTGTCAGACCATTATTATAAATATCAGGTGATATATAGTGTCTTCGTAAATTGGAAACAAACGAAAAATCTGTCTAAAAATATGAAGAACATACAAAAACACACAATGCAAAATTTCCTTCATCTTAAATAAACATTTTTACCCATGTGATATCATTAATTAAATAACTTTATTGTTGCATTTATTTAGCAGTTAATTTTCTAAAGCCTGTATTTTTACATACATACATTGGCGTAAAACTCGGCACAAGAACACAGCGTACTGCTAAGAAATAGTGATATTATGACAGTCATAATCATTTAGAAACGTAATACGTAACTGGCTGAACGCTTATTTGATCGATCAAAACATGTGACTATGATGAGAGTTTTACTTTTTCTATTATTTTCTTGATTTAGTTGAGTACAAGTGTTTTTACCACCATTTTCGCCATTTGATTGCCTCACTTCCCCTATATTTTATCTGTCAAATGAACGGTACAAATTTGCATTATTCAGTCTTTGAAGTTTATGTTAAAAACAATTTTACTATATGCGAATATAAACTGAACCTATTGATAGTACAGTTTAACTGTTCACCTACTGACATTTTGGTGGTCAAAAATCCAGTTAACTAACATGTAAAGATTTTCAAGTCACGTACTTAATTAGCCTTACCACTATCGATTTGTTCGATGTTTTTGTATTTCACTTACACATGTGCTTGTAATTTCTAAGCAGCTTAATTTCAAAAGTAATGTATTTGCCATGTTTCTACCATCTATTATTTTCTATGTAACAGTGAGTAAGGTATAATCCCAAGGAGGGTTGATGTCAAAATTAAACCAAATCATATTCCACAACATGACAATCATGTTGTACCGACCCTACTTAGGTGGGATAAGGGTACGAAGAAGTAACAATGAGTGAGTACTTCACGTCTTTGACGAGTTTTTACATAAACTATAATAAGAACGAATATTACCATTTCCTAAATGATGCAACAGAATCCAAACCATTACGTACCGGACACATTCATTCATTTCAATTGCTTGATGTTTAAATAAATAAAGATAAAAGAGATGGTGCTGTGCATATGAATAGTATAGTGAATGAAATACTTTATCAATATCAACAACAATTATTATTTGATTTCATGTTACAAAAAATTACGATGACGCGCTATAACAAAATGGCGTCATAATCAGTTCGATTAAAATTATAAGCAATAACGAAACAGTAAATTACAATTCGAGATATTAATTCTATAATAGAGCGCCGGAGGCACCTCTCCCATTCCCTCCCTTCCCCCAAACACAGGTTGGCAACGCACTTGCGACTCCCCTGGTGTTGCTAGTGTCTATGGACGGCGGTGGTTACACATCAGGTGACCCGCCCTGTTCGTTTGCCTCCTATGATATTAAAAAAATTGAATATTTTAGATAAGTGAGTATTTAATAATTTTTTTAAAATATTACTATACTTTTGCTCGCAACTTCGCTTCCATTTTAGTACTTTTATAAGCTCTTCTAGCTTTCTACCTTCAAAATGATTGTCTATAGCCAGGCTTCCTATAGATGTATACCAGTAATCTAACTTAAGAGCCAGTCGTTTCGTAGTTTAAAAATGTTACCATTTTAGAGTACATCGTTATTTAACATTTGGTGGAATTCGTTGTTGGCAAACTTATCTTCTTCTGTATATACATACACTAGCTGTTACCCGCGGATCCGCACGCGCTTTTTAAAAATGAATTAAAAAAATGTAAAATTGTAAGTGGGCGAGTACATTACAGGAACGCTTTATCAAAAACATTTATAACTTCGATACGAACGCCATCTACTGTAACATGTAACATGTACATTAGATATATGAATACTAATAGTATATCGAATGGGATGGGATTTAACATCAGCAACATACCTGGAACTTCAACCTACTATATACCAAACTCAGTGCTCACTAACACTATATAAGAAAGTAATGAAAATTATAAGCTATACATTATCGAACAATATATCTTAAATCTTTTATTTTATAGATAGATATAATATGCCCGTATTGTCGATATACTTAAGTTATTCTTATACGTTGCTATAATAACTGAGTTATGTAGAAGCAAACGTGGTAAATAAAACAATATGGCCGCCAAATTGACCAAAAAGATGATATAATTCATATTACATACAAATATATGACTTTCAATTATGTATATTTATTCTTGGAGTCAGTAAGGCACACGTCTCACGCAGTTGTAACATATTTTTGATCAATTTCACACGGACGAATACAAAGGTAGCAGTTAATCACTACATAGTGTACCAATTCAAATAAAAAAAGAATCATTAAAATCGGTTCACAATTGACTAAAATATAGAATAACATACATAAAAAACCTCCTCCTTTTCGAAGTCGGTTAAAAAAAAGTCCTCTCTCAGCTTATCTGTTCGCGATAAAGTCAAAAACAACCATTTTCATGCTGTTTTCACCAGTAGATAGAATGATAATTTATGGAGAAGGTTTAGGTATAATTTGTCAAAGTTTTCATTCTATTATCCGGGCGCGACAACGTCTTCCGAGCCCGCTAGTTATCTACCTGTAAAAGCCCCGTGAAAGTCGGTCTAACCAGTTAGGAGATAGTAGAATATTGCGGACGAAGTCTTCAGTAACAAAATAAAATAGTCTAAGTTAAAAATATAGACAAAGTATAATAAAAGTTTCATTTGTAGCCATATCCATTCATCAAAAAGTTGTTATGTTATTGTACATACACAAACTTTATTTTTATAATACGTAATATAGAACAAATAAAAAGTTGGAAATAAAAGTAGTATAAAATTTTGAATACGAAAACAAAATAAACTTTGAAAATGTTAGCGTTGATACTTACCACATAACTTCAGAATTGGCAGTATGGATTAATTCCTTCGCCTATGAGCTATTTAATTAGGAAAACAAAATAAACTTTGAAAATGTTAGCGTTGATACTTACCACATAACTTCAGAATTGGCAGTATGGATTAATTCCTTCGCCTGTGAACTATTTGAATAGGAAAAAAAACTTTGAAAATGTTAGCTTTGATACTTACCACATAACTTCAGAATTGGCAGTATGGATTAATTCCTTCGTCTAAGAACTATTTGAATAGGAAATAAAAAAACTTTGAAAATGTTAGCTTTGATACTTACCACATAACTTCAGAATTGGCAGTATGGATTAATTCCTTCGTCTAAGAACTATTTGAATAGGAAAAAAAAAAACTTTGAAAATGTTAGCTTTGATACTTACTACATAACTTCAGAATTGGCAGTATGGATTAATTCCTTCGCCTGTCCTATTGGACGAATATTATTACTACTATTTACCACGTTACCATGGCAACGTATATATATTATAATAACGAAATCTCTCAAAAGCAAAAAAAGTGCCCGATTTCGAAACATTCTTCATTGGTGCTCTGCGTCTATTGGTCTTAACGTGATTATATATAGCCTAAAGCCTTCCTCGATAATAGTAGTTCCTGAGATCATAGCGTTCAACCAAACAAACAAACTCTTCAGCTTTATATATTAGTAAGTATATATAAATATAATAAGATGTAAATCTAACGTGTCTGTACTTTTTCGATTTTTGTGAAAAAAATTGTTACAGGTGTCTAGGAATAAGTTATAGAATACATTTCAATCCTTTTTAAATATGTCTATCTGTCTGTCTGTTTGTATGAACACGCATCACTGCTAAAGCACTGGGTTCACGATAAAATCTCACTCATCTCACGAAAATCATAAAGCATATCCTCGAGTAACATTTAGTGTTGGTTTTATTAAAATCGGTTCGATTTATCAAAAGTTATTGTAATTTTAATGATGACGCCACTTAACTACGAGATAAAAGTATATAAGTAAATACATTCAGATTATTTTATTACCTACTGTTTTACATTAGGTTCCACGCAGACGGAGTCGCGGGCACATTAGCACTTAATAATATTACAAATGCGAAACAAAACTTTGTCGATTAATTTGTTACTTTTTCACCAAGCCTTTAAACTAATTGCTGTATTAATTAGCATATATGCAATCTTGAGACTTGCAGGACGAAGGATACACTTACAACGATATAGAATGAAAATGCAGCGAAGAGGACATGTACCAAACAGTATACAGTATTTAAAATATTCCAGACATTATAATGTAATTCTACTACAATATTATGTAAATGTATATAACCCACGTTAATTTAAACAAGGCATTTAAATTAATAGCCATTATATACCCTTATTGCTGCAACTAAGTACGAATATTGACTTGTCATTAATTCAGGTTGCAATTAACATAAATTATTATTATCTTCAGGTATGGAACAAACATATTGAATTTCAAATTTATTCCATCGGTACTACGCCAATTTTAACTAAGTCCTTCAAGCTGACTTGATAAGACGGAAATTGAACCTCTTACAGAATTTATTTAAATTGATAATTTACCGCTCACTCTTACAATTTGTTGGGACTTATTCACTTATATCGCTATCTATTTATTTACGTTTTGAGAAGCTCTCATTTTGTAACAGAAAAATGTTTGTTAGAGGAATTCTAAATCAATGCTTTATTCAATTTATGCCCTGAGAAAGCGCTTATGAACGTCAAAGCTACCGCCAGTTCGGAAAACAACCCAGGCATCGAGAAAAACCGACAAGAAACTGGAACTTGTTTATCTCTTCATGTCATATATTTTTACAAAACATAAATAGTTACATTCGGAGAGGGGCGTCATTTCCAGACGTCACCATCGTTCACATATTGATCCACCCTACAATAGCCTTTAGATATTAAACCTCGCTTAACATGGTGTTACTTTCCGTTATTGGTGTTCTGTTTTTCACAAACTCACACGGGGGAAACCGAGTTTAATTTTATTTAAAAGTACTCTACGTCTGCTTTATATCACTTCTATAGTAAACTAGCATTTGCTCGTGACTTCGCTCGCGTTAATATAGATTGATCCCATGGGAATAGTACATTTTTTCTGGATGAAAAGTACCCTATGTGATATTTCATGATAATGATGATGAGTTAAAACTTTAAGGTGCAACAAAGAAAAAACTGACATTCGCATTTATAATATGACTAAGGATATCTTGTAGTTCCTTATAAAATACGATTTTTCTTATAACCACACAGGGAGTCATTATTGTTACTTTAAAAATGTTTTTATATTATTAAGATACAAATTGTAAAAACAGAATCATCAACTTCTTACTCTTATCCCACCTAAGTAGGCACAACATATTTTCCTTTTCCACTCTCGCCTATCAGATGTCAACTCAGTATTCATACCTATTACACACATATCATTTTTCATACAATCCACCCATACTTTTTTGGTCTTCCTCTGCTCTTATATACATCGACCATCATACTCAAAGCGTTTCTAGTTACATGGTCTTCATCTCTCCTCATGACATACCCATACTATGTATGCTAACCTATTACTCCTCAGATTCTCTGTCACTGGTGCTACTTTCAAACTTCCTCTGATATATTCATTCTGGTTACACCACACATGCACCTTAACGTTCGCATCTCTGCCACGTGTAGTTTTCTCTCATCCGTTTCTTTCGTCGCTCAGCACTCAGATGCGTACAACATGACTGATCTAATAATCTTAATTTCAATTCATGCGCATAATTTTCGATCATAAATAGAAACAGACTTAAACCGTAAAAATAATAGTACAAAAGTAATACATTTAAGACGATATTTACAATTAAGACTGAATGAAGAACAACGGACTAGAATCCAGTCCCATTAAATTTTGCACAGAAGTTTCTTTTAAATAATGTAGGTGACCAACAGAGATGGAACTTAAAAAAGGAGCCAAGAAAGATAACAAAATTGTTCCAGGCACACTTGTAGTAATGTTAAAAAGACAAATTACGCAAACAACAGATGAGACAATATTTGACAAGAGAACTAAAAAAAATTCTTCAAAGGATAATTATTTGACTCGGCACTTCTTTATAACGCCTATTGTTAACACGTTGTTAAACCTAACAAGGGCCTAAATGAAACCACCATAAAGACAATAACATCTTTAAAAAAAAAAAACCGTCATAAAATAGTTAAATGAAATCATAGAAATAAAGAAATAAATATATATATAAACTTGAATAACTTTTGACTGAGTTGATTTATCAAAAATTGATTTCAAACATTTTTTGTAGAACGTTAAATTCCCTACAAAAATAATGAATGGGTATTGCAATACGATATATCGTTCATTAGTTATATAAATCAAAAGAAAAAAAAACTTTTTTCCTGTGTTATTCTTATGGGAAATTGAAAAGTGCGATGCGGACAACCTAAATATTAATATTAAGGGCTCATTTTTTCGGAGGCCTATTTTGGCATTAAAAAGAAACTTTTGAGCGTGGTTCCGAGGATTTTTTTTTTAAACGCCCTAATGCTCACAGATACGATCTTTAACTTACACATTAAATAAAGCGATAGCAAAAAAATGTTGGGGACCGACAGTCTGCAGATAAGAAGAAAAAAAACCTAACAAGTTATTATGAATAACTTTATATACATAAAACAAAACTTACATATGAATTATTAAATATATCTTAACATACATACATTTATTATTACATATTTTATAATTTATTCTATTCGTTCTGTTGTTGCATCACCTACAAGGTAAACTCCAACAAAGTTATTTTTATTTTATTTTCTATTTCTTGTATATCGAATAGGACAGTAAGGTCACGAGTGTGTTTATATGCTATATATAT